>OY744528.1:136395490-136475490 GCA_963556195.1 Sepiola atlantica | reverse complement strand
GGTGAAATGGAAACAACATATATATCAATAAAATTAACTAATATGATGAGTTTCTGATATTCCATCTTTATTATTTAAAAGACTTCATCGGAAAATGAGCTTGGTTTTTTATTTTTTTAAATTTTAAAATTTTTTTTTAATACTTACAATTGAATTGAAAAGAGACACGAGAGATAAAGAAGGGGGGGATAGAAAAGGAAGACAAAAGGAGATTTCAAATATTTTTACAAAATGTTTAAATAACTTCTAAAAAAAATTTAAAAAAATAAAATAAAATAAAAAAAAAAAGGCCAAAGAAGAGGATGGAAAGAAAAGAAGAAAAAAAAAGAAGGAGATGAATTTCCTCTTCAGCCCAGACCGATTTTCAGGTTTTCAATTATAAATCTTCACCGAATAACATCGTTCCAACAAAAAATGCAAAATATCTTGCGTTTAGTTTTTCGGGCGACGAAAAGTTGTATTAATTGAATATGTTGGATACTTTTGGTTATTTAGGTTGTTACTAATAAGTAAACACGGATATGAAACGTGGCCGAATGGTTAAACCGCTTCCTGGCTATTAGAAGGTCGTCTCTTTGGGCCACAGATTCGAATATATAAGTAACATATATATACAGGGTGGGCAAAAATAAGGGTCCTATTTTTAAAAATTCATAACTTTTTTATTTATTGATTTTTAAAAAATTTTTTTTTTAGAATAAGTAAAGGACCCCTTCCGAAGCAAGCATGAGCCGTATTAGCCCTAAGGAACGTACCCTCATTTAGAAAACATTATTTTTGCTTAAAAAACTCAAAACAGTGTAAAAAACAATACTTTAGTTTTTGTAAGTTTTAAGAAGTGTTTTTCGGCTAAAATTTGTTTTGTTTATTTCAAAAAATCTCGGAAGGGTCAGTCTACACACACATAAAGTTTGGTGAGGTTAACTTTTATTTTGTGGAAGTTATTCAAATTCAAGTTATTCAAATTTAAAGTTAGGACCCTTATTTTGGCCCACCCTGTACATATATATTGATGCCTGTGAATATCGGCTATTTTTGCCGGCTCAGCTTTTGATTTGCAATTCTATGCAGTGTTTGACGCCTTCTCAGATGAAGCTTTATAAAATTAAGTGTTAAAGAGTGCATTCTCTTGTTGCTTACTATAATTCAGGGGAGATAACTTGGATATGGTTGAGGGAGATAACTCCAAAATATTCATTTTGATACCTGGAATGAAAAGACAACACATTAATTTCAGTGAAAATATTGGCAACGATTAATTGATTCGTTATCAATTAATCGTTGCCAACATTTTCACTGAAATTAATATTTTGTCTTTTCATCCCAGGTATCAAAATTAACGCCGCTGTGAAACAGATATTGACAATTTCTCATCTGGTAAGTCTGATTTTTTTTTGGGGGGGGGGGGGCGGTATCGTCGTGATGTATAGGATTGGCTATGTTTAGTTCAATTCTTATCGCATCCGCTGTGGCCATTAATGCAACAATACTATTCGGAAAGGAGGGAGGGCGGAGGTATGAACCTGAAATTTCAGCGCAAGTATAGAGAGTAGAAAGTTGACCTTGGGTTTAGTTTCATGCTCTTTGTGATCTTCAGATGACCCAACACGGATTTTGGATCAAATTCTTGCTTAACCATATGAAGATCGTGAAACCGTGGTTATAGTTTACTATAATATATATATATATATATATATATATATATATATATATATATATATCATGTTGCCACAAGAATAAAATTTCAATGTGTACCGTTTCAAGCCATTTTCTATCATTAGATGAAGAGTGAAATTCCTAATCATCATGACGCATCATTGTGTGTCTCCACTGCAACAATTTATAAATACTTAGATGCTGATGACTCTTAATATTGAGTAGCTGTATATTTTAGATGATTGTAAATAATGGGAAACTGACAGTTACCACAAAGTATTGATTTCAGAGGTTCGAGTGCTTTTGTGTTGGGTTAGCATTTTTTAAACATTTCTTCAGGTGAGCAAAACTTGAAAAAAAAAACCGAGTCAAACTTTTTACATTTAAATATACATATGTAAGGCTCAATATGTTTGCAGATAGAACTTTTTACATTTGAATATACATATGTAAGGCTCAATATGTTTGCAGATGGAACTTTTTACATTTGAATATACATATGTAAGGCTCAATATGTTTGCAGATAGAACTTTTTACATTTGAATATACATATGTAAGGCTCAATATGTTTGCAGATAGAACTTTTTACATTTGAATATACATATGTAAGGCTCAATATGTTTGCAGATGGAACTTTTTACATTTGAATATACATATGTAAGGCTCAATATGTTTGCAGATAGAACTTTTTACATTTGAATTTGTATTCAACTGCTCAACGAGATATTAAAACATCACTGTACATGGTTAGTCAAATTTATTATATATTTATTTAATAAGATATTTACATATTAGATCGTGCCATACCATTGGTTTCATGGTAAAACACTTATCGATGACGTATCAACTTTGCCTTTGAATTCAATGAAACCAATGGTATGATACGATCTAATATGTAAATATCTTATTAAATAAATATATATTGTCTCTCAGGTGGGCATATAGAGCGACAGAATGGACCTTGAGGCAATGGAAAAGACCTTGAGGAAGGCCACAAACCCGGTGGAAGGATGACCTCGATAGTCAACTAGGTCCTAATTGGCCACGCCTAGCCAGGGATAAAACAAGGTGGAAAGAAACCAGGGAGAGGTTCCTATACCAGAAGTGAAATAAAAAATATCCCGATGATGATGATGACCTCTTACCCTGGTAATTGAGAACTCTGGTCAATTTTTGTTCAAAACAATTATTTATCTCATATATATAATAGAATATATATATATATATATATATAAGTATTGTAATATATATCTATATATGCATACACATATATATATATATAAGTATTGTAATATATATCTATATATGCATACACACATATATATATATATATATATATATATTCTAAGTATTGTAATATATATCTATATATGCATACATATATATATATATATATTCTAAGTATTGTAATATATATCTATATATGCATACATAAATATATATATATATATTCTAAGTATTGTAATATATATCTATATATGCATACATAAATATATATATATATATATTCTAAGTATTGTAATATATATCTATATATGCATACATAAATATATATATATATATTCTAAGTATTGTAATATATACATATATATACGTACATTTTTTTTTGCCTATATTTTGATTTGATTTTTAACCTACATATATTTGTTTGAGTAAATAAATTTTATAAAAGAAAGATTCCAAAATCAATGGACGACGACGGACAATATACACAGACAAAACCAAATATAATAGAAACGAAAGATCATTAAAGTTCGTTTGAGCAAAAAGAAACTCACTTTCACTCATTCATCCATGTTTTTGTTCTTGCCTCCTTTTCACTTTCACTTCTCTTTCCTTTTCTCTTTCACTCATCGTCTCATTTTGGTCACAGTTTCTTTGGGTTTCTTTTAAAACATCTTTTTTGTTGTTGTTGCAATGATTGTTTTTGTTTTTTTAGTTGTTTTTTCTCCGGTTCTTTTTACAAATACAAAAATAAAAATTATGAAAAATTATATTCTCATTATAAAAAAGGTTTCAGATTTTTTTTCTTTCTTTTCTCTTTTGTGGATTTGTGGATTTTTTTTCTTTTTCTTTTTTTATGGGGTTAGGGGTTATAAAAAAAAAAGTTTAAAATAAAAAAAAATTGGGGATGAATTGCACAGAATGAGTTTTTTTTTCCCCCTTTGTGGAAATTTTGTTTCATATGGGTTGCTGTTACGTCTCTAAACCATGTGTGGGATTCTTGAATGTCGTACTCGCTGGTTCATAAATAGGGTTGGATTGCTGAAAACAACAAGAATAAAGGGTTTCAGTTTATCAGGAAGGGTTGTTTTATAACATCGTAATTTAGGTTATAATAAATAATAACTTGTAAATAAAATGGATGAACTATCAAGATAAACGTTTAACAGATTTATTAAAAATGAACACAGAATGAATTAATTTGTCACTGTACGCGAATTGACATATCAACAGTCAGAAGCCGTGATCTGTGTTTACTTTCTCTCTGGGTAGAAGACCATTTCCAAGGGCGATAACTCTTAACTCCCGAAATGGTTCAAGGGGCGTAACTCGTTTTCGTTAGTTGTCCTAACAGGCTGATAACCACAAATCACATAAATCAAGCTGTTAATATAAATCATTTTTGGAAGATGACTGGGAATTCCTTCAGCTTTAAAATATAACGTCTACACAGCTACAGCTGATAGTCTAAACTGTCTTATTAGAAAAAAAAAAAAAGACAATTTTTCAAGGATAAAAGAGAGACAAAGCTTTAGTGAGATCAGTGTAATGTTATAAGTTATCTCCCTTGTACTTTTCAGTTATAAGTTATCTCCCTTGTACTTTTCAGTTATAAGTTATCTCCCTTGTACTTTTCAGTTATAAGTTATCTCCCTTGTAGCCAGTTAATTAATCTCAGTTATAAGTTATCTCCCTTTATTATAGAACTCTTTAGTGACATCATACAGAAGATAAGAAAGAGTCTTCCTCTTTTTGTTTTGTTTATCTCCCTCACAGCGGTAAGGTGTGACACAAGGTCGGAAAGTGAGATTGAAAAGCCAGCGTTCCAGAGGATGAGCACTCTGGCCAACAAAAACAAAATGCCTAGGCATCCCCATTGGCATTCCCTGGTAAGGGTGTCTCTAGCGATTAGCAATAAACTAACCCCTTGGACAGAACAATCCCTATAACCGGCAGAATCAAGGCCCGAAGGCCAAGACGATACCAGTCTAAGAAGGGATGTAACATCCATCAAAACAGATACTACACTTTGATCTCTTTTTACTATTTGCTCTTGATGTTACAAGTTTAACGCTGTGTAATCCTCTGAGGTCATCAGATCTAAGCCTGTCTTTAAGACTTACATTATATCATTCTCATATTATTTTTCTCCATGCAACACATGGCCTTGATCTTCACTGGCCAGGTTTCACTTCCATACATCATCACACTGCGTACACATGCTTAATAGACTCTTCTCTTAAGTGGTAACGCTCTGCTGGTTAGTAATAGCAGAATTGTCCGTATGCTTCCCAAGTGCATAATTTGTGAATAACTAGTGATTTAATCGAATCTGCATATCCGATTCCATAGTCAGTGATGGTATCCATTGCACCAATCATACATCCTTCGGTTTATTTAAATAAAGACTAATTTTTGTAAATTTATAAATTACTTCTATTAAAACTTCTTCCGCTCGACACTTGGTCTAACGCACCCTTCCGCTCCGACACTTGGTCTAACGCACCCTTCCGCTCCGACACTTGGTCTAACGCACCCTTCCGCTCCGACACTTGGTCTAACGCACCCTTCCGCTCCGACACTTGGTCTAACGCACCCTTCCGCTCCGACACTTGGTCTAACGCACCCTTCCGCTCCGACACTTGGTTTAACGCACCCTTCCGCTCCGACACTTGGTCTAACGCACCCTTCCGCTCCGACACTTGGTCTAACGCATCCTTCCTTGCTCTCCATCCCTCCCCCCCATCCCAAAAAAAACATCATCATCATCAGTTTAACGTCCATTTTACATGCTGGCATGTGTTGGACGGCTTTTAGCAATTGCCTTCCAAACTAACCTATCTGGCCAGATCTTTAACGATGCCATAAAAAGGAAAACATACCTGAGTCCATTTCGCCTTTTCTCTGTCTTCATTGAACCGTGCCATTTCCCGTTTGTCATAATATCTGACCACAAGTTTCCAAATGACCAGCATGAGGATTCCAATGAAGAAAATTCCTCCGATGATGCCCACGATTAGAATCGGAATGTTAATCTCTTTCGTACAATCAGAGTCTGGGAAAAAAAAAAAAAAAAAAAAAAAAAAAAAAAGAAAGAAAGAAATTAAGAAAACTATTTGCTTACATTGTTGTAATCACATTCAATAACGAATACATTTCATTTGTTTAACGACCCGCCACTCTCAAAAATATTTGGGGGAGAGGGGGTCAAAACTCTGAGGAAAATAGCAACAATGAATGAAAACAACAAATTAAATGTATCAGGTTACAACAAAAGGTCATTATCAATACATTGGATTTAAAAGTCTTTTTTGATAAAAAATAAAAAAAACAACTCTTCGGAATTTTTTTGAGATGACGATTGATAATTTGGATTATTCAGACTACTGTTCTCATCTTGGATGTCATTCTCACAACGTTTCGGCCGATGTAACTTCTGATTTCTTTAGATGCTTCTTTTTGAACCAGGAAATCTGTATAGGAATTTCAGAAGGGAAAACTTTATTCAATCCACGGGAGGTAGCTTGTTCTTGTTCCGTTATTCATGAGCGGGTAGAAGTCTCGAGTAATTTGTAATTGTATTCTTAGTATATCGGCCAACACGTTTTGAGAATAACATCTAAGATAAAAACAGTAGAAATCTGAATAATCCAAATAAGAATTGTCTTTCTAAATCATCCATCAATTGATGATGAAACATTATGTTTTTTTTCTTTCTTTTAATGCTTATTGCAAATGCAGCACGCCAAACCTGCATATGCACCAAAATCCTTCTGATCCTGAACAAAAAAAAAAAGAAAGTTGTTTACATAAATTTTGCTTCTTTTTATGAATAAACAGCAGAAAACTTTTGGAGGCATATTCGATCTTGTCCGGCTTACTTTATTTTATTTTTATACAATGCATTAATAATAATTTATTTTATGTTTCTGATCCAGTTCATCGGTTGGTTGAATTTATTCTTTACATTTTTCTATTTGTGTTCTCTCTAGCATAGAATAGATACCTCCTTTTTCGTAAGGGATTATTCTAACCCCGACACCGAGCCAGTATCTGCCGATACTCTGTTCTTGTTCGTTTAGTGGCCTTTTTTACCTGACATCCCCGGAGAGGTTTTTATCCATTTAAATATCTCGACATTTATACACATCACCAGTAAGAATTATTGTCTTTCTCCGCTTTCAAAATAGAACTAAATAGTATTATTTTTCTTTAGCCTATAGTGAAGGAATTCCCTGAAAGAGAATTGGAGAAAATGCCTGAATTATTAAAGCCCATTGAGAAAACTAATTTCGAGCAGTTAAAGGATAAGTTGAATACAATAAAGTAGACAAGCCCAACCTGGTTAGATAAGCCTGAGACCATAATAACTTGGTCAACAACATTAGGAACATTAATAGTAATAGCAGTGATAATCTTGGCACCGAGACCACTGAGAAAGTATTGAAAGAAGTTGGAAGAAACCAGACATATCGGCAGGTGTGCATGAGAGCCAGAGAGAGACACCATCATCTGACAAGAGATAGATACATACTGTTCTGTCTAGCATAGAATAAATCATTTAGCGGCTCTTTTTTTCATAAGGGATCATTCTAGCCCTGACACCGAGCCAGTATCTGCCGGTGCTCTGTTCTTGTTCGTTTAGTGGCCTTTTTTACCTGACATCCACGGAGAGGTTTTTATCCCTTTAAATATCTCGACATTTATACGTATTACCAGTAAGAATTATTGTCTTTCTCTGCTTTCAAAATAGAACTAAATAGTATTATTTTTATTTTTATATTTCTTTCATCCAGAGAACTGTGTTTACATCCCCCCCCCACGTGTAGCCTATATCTGCCGCGTGTAACATGCTTAATTTCCTAGCATAATTGCATCTCTTCTTTCTAGTATAATCTTTCATGATCCTAATATTTTCTATCCTGGAAATTTATTAGCTTACGGCCCCCATTAGACTTTAGGCAACTCCTTGTCCTACCTCATCTTCATTTTTGTATTTACATGTTCCTGAAACAATGTTTTTGTTTCTTTTCAGTTTTTACCTTTGTCGATGAACAATAAAACCTGTGACTAAAATACACTATGCCTCAGAGTCTTGTTTGTCGAGCAGAGTTTATACTAGCTGTCAGACGGTTGCACGTTTTCTACAAAACAAACACATCCTTAGTTTTAACAAAGAATAAGATTTTTAATGGAAAGGATTTTAGAAAATAACCAAATTAAATCCGTTATTCAAATGATATTTCTCTTTCTGTTTTTCGTACTGTTTATGTTGGGACGTGGGAAGATAAGTACATAATCAACCTGTTTCGCAGAGTGCTCTGTTGTAGTAAGGAGCGGTCTGGTTAAAAATATTTCAGTTCGATGACAGGTTCTTACTGCAACTGCTCAATAGAATACATAAACCGTGTTGTGCTGGAGTACGTTTCACTATAACAGTATTCTTACCGCGGACTTTTTGAATCTGGACGATTTCCAAGCCGTTTCTTTTAATCGACTGGTGATGGATGATGCAATCATCGAATTCAAACAGACACAGTTTTTGTTCGCCTAGATAAAATGAAACAAACAAAAGTAGAAATTATAAACGAAATACAAATCAAGTAAATATATACTCAATATATAAGGAAATAAAAAAAACATACTTAAAACATTTCAGTAAATATCAGGACCGGCAGGACAGTTATAAAAGTGTGGGGGGGGGCTCTCCTAAAAAGTGGGGAGGCCTGGTTAAACACATGCATATATAACTTCATTATTGATGACCGTAAAGTGGGGGGGGGGGGCAAGTAAAAATGTGGGGGGGCTTGAACCTCCCGTGCCCCCCCCCCCCCCCGGGTACCGCCGTCTATGAATATATCAAATCAATATAAGATATCTAAATGGATAAATGTGAAAGTTTTTTTAGATTTATCACGCCTATATTACCATCAAAATAGGATACCACATACCTTAACCCTAATACCACATTCTGTTTTCAACAAATGCCAGCCTACCAAACAACTCTTTATATTTCAGTGTTTCCTTTGAATAAAGTTGATTCATATTTTAGTGAAGATGTTTGTTTTCATGGAAGATGGTGACCCTTTTCTTATTCAATATTCAATTCTAGGCAGATGCGTCCAGACACGGCGAACGCTACCAAGTGGCTTTCTTCATTCTGACATTCTTCCAGACCAATCAAGATTAACCCATTAAATATGCATATGTAATAATCTAACGTAATTATTACTTATTATTGTTTGGTTATTAAATTATTAATTCGATCAAATTGTTATTAAACTAATTTAGTTGAGATAATGTTGTTTCAATGGCAGCCATCTTAAAGCTAAAACCTTCAATATAATCCTTTTTTATAATGTTTCAATTTGAAAGCTGAAAAGTTAAAAATCACCAAACTCTTTCATAGCCGATATTATTTTGTATTCTTATTTTTATTTATTTTCGTCATGTTCGCATTGAAGCATTGAATAACCGTGTGAGAGACAAAGCAGGGGCTATTCGATTCCTGCAAGAAAGAAAAATTTCTCATTTTTCTATTTTGTGATGTTGAAATGTTCAAAATATTCTTTCTCTGATAAATTATTTTGTGATGTTGAAATGTTCAAAATATTCTTTCTCTGATAAATTATTTTGTGATGTTGAAATGTTCAAAATATTCTTTCTCTGATAAATTATTTTGTGATGTTGAAATGTTCAAAATATTCTTTCTCTGATAAATTATTTTGTGATGTTGAAATGTTCAAAATATTCTTTCTCTGATAAATTATTTTGTGATGTTGAAATGTTCAAAATATTCTTTCTCTGATAAATTATTTTGTGATGTTGAAATGTTCAAAATATTCTTTCTCTGATAAATTATTTTGTGATGTTGAAATGTTCAAAATATTCTTTCTCTGCTAAATTATTTTGTGATGTTGAAATGTTCAAAATATTCTTTCTCTGATAAATTATTTTGTGATGTTGAAATGTTCAAAATATTCTTTCTCTGATAAATTATTTTGTGATGTTGAAATGTTCCAAATATTCTTTCTCTGATAAATTATTTTGTGATGTTGAAATGTTCAAAATATTCTTTCTCCGGTAAATTATTTTTCAAAACATTTCGTTATAGTCTTCTAGCCTAATAATAACCTACACCTAACCCTAAATGGTGGCCACTCGAACTTAGGGTTAGTTATAAAACAGTTATGTTAATCTACAAAGTTACAAAAATAAAAAATAAAACATTTTTCTTTACAATCTTTTTTTACGGTAAAAAAAATAACATACCATAACACAATGGTAATAGGCAATACAAAACCCAAATAAACCGAAACGAAATTGCTCCAGCCAAGAAACTTCAAAAGTACCAATTTCTCTTGGTGCTCCAACAATAGTCATCCACAAGATTTATTAACAAAATAAATAATTCAGCTTTTTTTTGCCATCCAATATTTATGTTTAACAATAAATCGATAGAAAAATAATAAAATCAATCAGGTGAAAAGACTTATTACTTACGGAGAAACGATGCAATCATGCGGATTTAAAGAGTTTGACTAGAGAGAAACAAATTTGAAGTGAAAAAAGAAAATTTGACGCGCAATTTTGAATTCAGACAATTTTAGTCTGAACCATGGAGGAGGGGTGAAATATTTTTGCATAGAGTATGCAATATGAATGATTTCCACTAATTTCTTTTTACTAATGTGCCACCAATTATCAAGGTCAAAAACCACTCAAAGATAAGTATTAATGGGATGGATGGATCGTCAGTGGATTATGAAGAATATTATGAGGGGATTGAAAATAATGAAGGGAATGGAGTTTGATGACTTATGAGGATGGTTTATGACAAGTATTTGACGTTGGATTTGAAGAAAGTCACTGCAAAATTAAAACCGTATATTTATTTTTGGCAATATATATATAAATATATATATAATACCCCCAATTTCTGATCTAATAATAAGAATGATTAACCAAGGTGGCGATCAAAATAAAATATTTAGACAATTAAATAAGGCAATTACTCGCCATCCTGATCCTTTTAAATCTTATCAAATTAATCAAAATAAACTGATAGAACAAATCATAGTATATATAAATAGAAATAATGTATAAACGTATATATAACACATCTGCTAATTATAATAAGAAAAACAATAAAAATACAGTAGAAAGAAAGAAAGAAATATTAAAAAAGAAGAAGAAGAAGAAGAAGAAGAAGAAGAAGAAAACCGACAGTTATGAACGCCAATTTTAAACACCGGGAGTTGGCAAAGAAGAAGAAGAAAAAGAAAGAAAAAGAGAACAAATTAACGGTTAACTTATAGACGCAGATTTGAAACAATGAGAAAAGAAAAAAGTCGACAGTTGTGAACGCAGATTAGAAAAACTAAAGTGAACAAGGAAGATTAATATTTATTTGAGGTTGGCAACAACGGGGAGATGGACAACAAAGTAGGACGAGGGAGAAAAGGAAGAACTAAAGGTATATATATGTATGTGTGTATGTATATATATGTATATATATATATATATGTGTATATACATATTTATTTATTTATCTTTTATTTTTTGATGTGTTGATGTTTTTTATATTTATAATATAAAACTAAAAATAATACATTAATCACTTAAATAATAGTGTCATGGATTCGTCCAAACACTTTAAAATGCAGCAACATTTTTGTAAGTAACGGATACATTTTATTAGACATACGAACAGCACAGGTAAAGAATTTTTTTTGTTTTTTTTTTAATTATTATTATTTTTTTATTTTTTTTATATAGTTTTAATGGTTGAGAAACTTCCGAGACTATATATATATATATAAATATATATATATATATATATATATATATATATATATATATATATATATAATGGTTGTTTGTTTGAAGCATTGCTGGGAATAGTAGTAATATGTTAAGAAGGCTGAGGGCAATACAGAGTGCCGGATAGGTTGTAAGCTGGGTCCATTTTGATGAATTCTTCACACAGACAGAGTTTTCCTTTGGTGTCTATTATTTTTGAAAAAGGAGAGATTTTCCCGAAATATTAACTGATCTTGAACCATCATCCGGACAACACACTTGCTGTTATGTAAGATTTTAAAGAAAAATAAATAGTAAGTCCCATTTCGATTTATTATTTTTGTTCCTTCCAGCTTACAACCTACCCGGCACTTTGCCTTCTTAACATATTACTAATATGTATGTATATAATGTTTTTGTAAGTAAATATAAATGCTTTTGGAGTTTTTTAGTGAAACAATTTGGAAATATGCGTTTTATGTTTGGGCAAACTTTGTGATTGATCGACATCAGATATGGTGTTGTGTAAAATCCGTTTCTTTCAGATGCTGACATGAAGATGATCTCGTGTGAAATGATGAAGAATCTTACCTTCCGTTGGTGTTTCAAGGTCGTCAACAATTTCAACTTCTTTATGGTTGCAAAGTTGGTTACACGCCGAAGAATTATTCTCACCCTCATTCATTTTGATACATTTCACACATTCTTTGTCGGCCGAACATTTATTCGGACAGGTCTGTTGTAGAATAGGGGAGAAAAACAAAAACAGTTTAGAAGTGTTTAAAAAAAAATAAGTAAAATTATCGACCCTATTTCCATCTAGAACCCCAAACCAGTAGAGAAATTAAAATGTCAAAATTTCGATTTTAAAAGTATTTTATGGAAGTAAAAATAAAATAAGTTACATTTTTTTTTTTACTGGACTTTTTTTTTAAATTAGATAAAAATATTTTATTTATAATTTGATTAACAATTCATTTAATTAACTCGTTTCCTCTCCCCCCCCCCATACCAACATGCATAACTGTAAATGTAATGCGAACAAACATCTTGCTGTCCAAGTTGCCACCCCCTATAAATCTGTCCCTTATCACGGCAGCCCCTCACGCTTTTAGTGGCAATATAAATTGTTTGGGGTGAACAAAAAACAAAACATCAGTTAATGTAATCAAAATGATAAAATAAAAAATAAAACATCAGTTAATGTAATCAAAATGATAAAATAAATAAAATCTCATGTGGATAACAATTTTAAGGAGATTTATATATTTTTAATTTTTTAAAATTTTTTATCATAATTCACCCCAAACAAGGCAGGCCGCCATTGTAGACGTAAGGAGTTACTGAGAAAAAAGGGTGAATGTTTGGGGGAGTCAACCTAAATTGGGAACTGCGCAGCGAGATGTCTGTTTACATTAGTTTTAAATTTCTGCATGTCAGTACCGTCAGGAAAACAGGGAGCAGGGAGGGAGTTCCAGAATCCAACAGCACGAGGAAAGAAGCCATTTGAGTAGAAAGCTCTTCGGCATCTGGGGACCTCCATAGTGAATGGATGGGATTGGATGGGAATGGATGGGTTGGTCTATTGAATTTACGTCGTGGGGGTACCAGAGCAGCAAGCTCATCATAGAAAGGATGGCTACAACATCTGCTTCGAGAGATTTCGACGACTGGCAACTCGAATGGTGCAGAGACTACAAGATTTGCCCTATAAAAGAAACTTAACCTTTTCGACCTCGAGTGCCAGCGTTTATACGATGATCTCATTTTGGCCTATAATCTCTTCAATGGCCCTTATCTCCACCAGGATCTACTATTCACTCGTGTACCAGAAAGAGGTCTGAGCGGGCATTACCAGAAACTATTTCACCACCGTTTTTGGATTGAACAAGAGGAGGGCCACTTTCTTGATCAGGATCTCTGGACCTTAGAATTGACTTGCAGGAGATGTAGTAAATGTGCCAACGACACAGCAATTCAAGGCAAAATGTATCCTCTTCTGTGTAAATTCCTGCCCCTTTTCCCTTGACTTGAATTTACATTTTCCAGTTGTAACAAACACAGTGATTTCATTGGATAATAATCTCTATTGATTATCCAATGAAAGTAAATGGTGAAAATTCAAAAATTATGTTACTGAAAAGAAATAGTATATAACCGATGAAATCCATTTGAATAGTAAAATTTTGTAAATCACTGGCTAGGCAGAATCAAATATCAGTTTGTTAGATGCAATGCTATGTAGATCTAAAATCAAGAATCCGACTAGCTTTTAGCCAATAAAAAAGTGAGTAAGGGAAGAAACTCCTGCTCCCAACCCATACAAATATTTTTTATTGGGTAAATACTGTACATGTCAAGTTAAAAAAAAAAAAAAAGTAAAACTGAAAAATTTTTTTTTTTTTTTTTTTTTAAATGAGTTCACCCCCAAAAAGGCACGTTGCTACTGTTTTAAATTTCTGCATGTCGATACAGTCGGAGAAACAGGGAGTTCCAAATGCCGGCAGCACGAAGAAATAAGCTATTGAAGTAGAAGGCTCTCCGGCATCTGGGGACCTCCACAGTGAATGGATGGAACTTAGCTGATTGTCGGGTTGGTCTACTGTATTTACGTCGAGAGGGCACCAGAGCAGCAAGTTCATCGAAGCACAATCCATTGAAGTACTTGTAAAACAAGCACAAGGATGTAACAATTTAAAAGAGACATCTACACCGTTAGTCCACACAACATCGGACGTCACTTCTAGAAGACCAGGAAGGATTATTACGAAGAAAAAAAATAAGGTTAATACCTTTTGTCTAAAGCTCTGTCGAGGCATGTTATATCAAGCGAAATATTAGATTAAAAAGTCAAGATGAAGAAAAAAATGTTTTTATTTTTGATTTTGATTTTAATAAAAATATCTGCATTTAACACATGGTTTCTTATGAAGGCATTTTGCCTCTTTCTTTAAGTTCATATATAAATAATTTTATAATCTTTCTATATAAGATATTTGCATTACTATTGCTTAATGGATTTATTTTCTTTGTGAAAAAGGTTACCGAATATGCTAATTACTAAGTACGTATTTTTCAAAAATTTATTAAAAATAATATAAACTTAATTATCAAAATTTACAATTTTAATTAGGGATAAGTGTTAACTGGATAAATAAGCCACTAATAATATTTTAATATTTCTATATTTAACGAGTGAAAAACTCTTTTTTACCCTTAAAATTATCTCCCTTAACAAGAGACATTTTTAAGCAAGATTTATCTGCCCTTGAGATTGAGGTAGGATTTATCTGCCCCTGATAGATCACACGATCATTACAGAGAGGGGAAGTCAAATGGAGGATGCTACCGAAATTGGCTTAGCGACAGGCAATTAATCCCTCCTCATTCATAAATAATTCCTTCAATTGTAAAGTTGATAAGGAAATCATTTTATTCTGGTGATCTCCATAGAATCGTTTTCTTCCATTTATTTCTTCATATTTGTGTCTCACCGCTTTCACACTTTTACAAAAATAATCATATTTTGGAAAATGTTTATAAACAAATGCAAAATAAAATTCAGCTATTTTCATTTCTCTCAGATGTTGAAGGGCTTGATAAAAACAGAATTATTTTTAATGTTTTGCATAGACATTTTTTTTAAAAGATGAAGGCATTTCAAAAATAAGATGAAGAACAAAATGAGAGTGGTCTGGAAAAATACACCCTCCAGAATAAAGATTTCAACTTACTGGACAATCTTCACAAGTTTTTCCTTTGTAGTCGGGCGAGACATTACACTTGCACACGCCGCATTCACAAACTCCATAACCATTACAGAGTTTCTAGAAAGAAAATTTAAAGAAATTTTATGAACAAAAAATTAAAAAGAAAATATCGTTTCTGCCAGTGTTATCCATACTAATATGAGAGACAAACGTCTGTCTGTTAATTACTTGTAGGTTATTAGACCTAGGAACTTGAAATTTGTTAGAAATGACTCCCTAGCAGATTGTAATCAGTGGGGTCATATTTATCTTTGACAAATGCTTTTTTTTCTGAATTAATAAGGGATGATATTTTCATGGCACATCAATGTGTCGGTTATTTGTACTTGTCACAGCTATCACGTAGAGTGTGTTGAAGATGCTTCCTACAATTTGGTTTGGTTGGTCTGTTTTGCGGCATATCAACCCTTTTTGGGTTATTTAATGCCGAATCTGGTAATCTTGGTAAAAGTTTTTATTCTTCAAGTTCTTTATATCTTCAAATGTTTGGTTTGAAATTGTTGTTTTTTGTTTTGGATTTTGCAGAACATGATTGAAGAAAAAAAAAACAATAAAACAATGTTTGGTGCATTTTTAGTCAGGAAGTCAATAACTTCAGACAGCCTGATCTGGTAGCGCCAGTCTGCAATTTGGTCAGAAGGTCCTGTATCATGGCAGAGCTTCTTAGGTTGCACTTGTGATTCTGTCAGGAAACGCTGTAAATGTTGGGGGCCCAACAGGAGGTCAAGAACCATTTTTACGGTGGAGAACAACATCTTCAGTTGATTGCTCTCTTTTTTTTTTTTTTTGTAAAGTGGTTTTGATACCTACCAGTTACTGGGTTATAACAAAATGCATAGCTGAACCAATGAAGTTGCCTCCTGATGAGTTTTTGTGATCAGAGGTAAGTTTGTCTTCTGGTGAACAAATCGTGTTGCCATCATGGTCAAGTGTTCAGAGTCAGAGAACTCATCATAAGAAAGAATGGCCTTTTGGCTAAGATCAAAGTGTAGTATCTGTTCCGATGGATACTGCACGCCTGTCCTGTGCAGTTCTAGGAGGTCCACCCTCCCAGGCTTTGCCTCCCCTCTTTGGGGGAGGAGTAAGTTTATTGCTTACTGTCTGAGGCGCCCCTACCGGGGAATGCCGACTGGGCTGCCCAGGCAATTTTTAAATGGCCAGAGTGCTCACCTCTCGAGCGCTGGCTTTTCAAACCCCACTTTCTCGACCCGATCTTGGGTCACATCTTACTTGTGGGAGTAATATAAAACTGGCCTTGTGCCTAACCTCCTGGGGAGGAGTAAATAAAATCCCTAAAGATTAGATGCTTGAACTGACCAAGTTTTGCACGCAAACCGTGATTGACCTGATCAGTGATTGAAAAATGCAAATTTTTGTTGATTGCTGGATCTTGCTTTTTCGATCACAGTGGATGTTAGAAGCGGCAAAAAGTTAATTTGAGCCTTGTTGATGCGGCAAAAAATTAATTTGAGCCTTGTTGATGCGGCTGCTTATTTCACCTTTATGTTCACACTTTGGGGTAACTATGGATCCAAGGTATTCAAAATCTTCGATTTCCTTTGATGGTGAGGTGGTTTGGTAGTTTTGTTTTACGGCATATCAACCCTTTTTGGGTTATTTAATGCCGAATCTGGTCATTATAGTAAAAGTTTTTATGCTTCAAGTTCTTTATATCTTCAAATGTTTAATCATCGTTTTTGGTTTGGTAGTTTTGTTTTACGGCATATCAACCCTTTTTGGGTTATTTAATGCCGAATCTGGTCATTATAGTAAAAGTTTTTATGCTTCAAGTTCTTTATATCTTCAAATGTTTAATCATCGTTTTTGGTTTGGTAGTTTTGTTTTACGGCATATCAACCCTTTTTGGGTTATTTAATGCCGAATCTGGTCATTATAGTAAAAGTTTTTATGCTTCAAGTTCTTTATATCTTCAAATGTTTAATCATCGTTTTTGGTTTGGTAGTTTTGTTTTACGGCATATCAACCCTTTTTGGGTTATTTAATGCCGAATCTGGTCATTATAGTAAAAGTTTTTATGCTTCAAGTTCTTTATATCTTCAAATGTTTAATCATCGTTTTTGGTTTGGTAGTTTTGTTTTACGGCATATCAACCCTTTTTGGGTTATTTAATGCCGAATCTGGTCATTATAGTAAAAGTTTTTATGCTTCAAGTTCTTTATATCTTCAAATGTTTAATCATCGTTTTTGGTTTGGTAGTTTTGTTTTACGGCATATCAACCCTTTTTGGGTTATTTAATGCCGAATCTGGTCATTATAGTAAAAGTTTTTATGCTTCAAGTTCTTTATATCTTCAAATGTTTAATCATCGTTTTTGGTTTGGTAGTTTTGTTTTACGGCATATCAACCCTTTTTGGGTTATTTAATGCCGAATCTGGTCATTATAGTAAAAGTTTTTATGCTTCAAGTTCTTTATATCTTCAAATGTTTAATCATCGTTTTTGGTTTGGTAGTTTTGTTTTACGGCATATCAACCCTTTTTGGGTTATTTAATGCCGAATCTGGTCATTATAGTAAAAGTTTTTATGCTTCAAGTTCTTTATATCTTCAAATGTTTAATCATCGTTTTTGGTTTGGTAGTTTTGTTTTACGGCATATCAACCCTTTTGGGGTTATTTAATGCCGAATCTGGTCATTATAGTAAAAGTTTTTATGCTTCAAGTTCTTTATATCTTCAAATGTTTAATCATCGTTTTTGGTTTGGTAGTTTTGTTTTACGGCATATCAACCCTTTTTGGGTTATTTAATGCCGAATCTGGTCATTATAGTAAAAGTTTTTATGCTTCAAGTTCTTTATATCTTCAAATGTTTAATCATCGTTTTTGGTTTGGTAGTTTTGTTTTACGGCATATCAACCCTTTTTGGGTTATTTAATGCCGAATCTGGTCATTATAGTAAAAGTTTTTATGCTTCAAGTTCTTTATATCTTCAAATGTTTAATCATCGTTTTTGGTTTGGTAGTTTTGTTTTACGGCATATCAACCCTTTTGGGTTATTTAATGCCGAATCTGGTCATTATAGTAAAAGATTTATGCTTCAAGTTCTAAAAATAAAATAAAAAAGGGGAGGGAGAAAGGGAGAGGGGCTGTTGTTTTTGTTTTTGGTTTTGTAGAACATAATTAAGTTTTACAAAAAAAAAAAAAAACAAAAAAAAAAAACGTCAATGTAGGTGAATTTCGTCTCAGGGAGCCACAGGGCAGCCTGATCTGGTATCACCAGCCTTTGATGGTGAAGAACCATCTTTACCAAAAGTGTTTAGAGATGGATTACACTGTTTTATTAATGAATCATCATTTATCAAGACTAAAAAGCAACTCGAGGATAGATTAGCAGTTGAATTAGGATGAATACTATGAGAGGATTGAAATTCTTCACATACTCAAAACAACAGCCGTCCCAGAAAACAGTCATTCTTCCCCCTTTGTCAGAAAGGTTGTTCATAGAATGTGAAGACTTAAAGGACAAAATAGGGGGAAGCGAGAGTTACGAAGCTTCCGAAAGTAAATCTAGCGTTCATGTTTTACTCTTCATCAGTATGGATGGCCGTTGGCTCCATGGATCTCACCCGCCCTTTAACAGCTTTTGTTTTTAGTGTTGCTGAGTGCTCACATACCCACCTTATTGGACAAGACAAGGCCTGTCAAATAGGGGTGCCAGGTTAGTCAACGACAGCCTGACCATGGAACAAATAGGACTGTTCCCACATATAGCTGTTACTATTACCTAGATTAATTTTCATTGCTGGAATTTCAAAATATAATATTATATTCTGCTATAAAATATACTTCATTATTAGTAATACTTTATTTCAAAATATAATATTATATTCTGCTATAAAATATACTTTATTATTAGTAATACTTTATTTCAAAATATAATATTATATTCTGCTATAAAATATACTTCATTATTAGTAATACTTTATTTCAAAATATAATATTATATTCTGCTATAAAATATACTTTATTATTAGTAATACTTTATTTCAAAATATAATATTATATTCTGCTATAAAATATACTTTATTATTAGTAATACTTTATTTCAAAATATAATATTATATTCTGCTATAAAATATACTTTATTATTAGTAATACTTTATTTCAAAATATAATATTATATTCTGCTATAAAATATACTTTATTATTAGTAATACTTTATTTCAAAATATAATATTATATTCTGCTATAAAATATACTTCATTATTAGTAATACTTTATTTCAAAATATAATATTATATTCTGCTATAAAATATACTTTATTATTAGTAATACTTTATTTCAAAATATAATATTATATTCTGCTATAAAATATACTTTATTATTAGTAATACTTTATTTCAAAATATAATATTATATTCTGCTATAAAATATACTTTATTATTAGTAATACTTTATTTCCTCTGTAAATTGACTTCTGTTTTTGCTTTCTATTGCATGACTGCAATTGTATTGAATTGTTCTGTATTGCTGTTTTGTAGAACTACACATTTATTGTAACCATGTCGTCACTTTCAACGTTATTAAACAAAGTAAAATTTTTTTTACTTATTTTATTTTTTACTTTTACTTTATTGCATAATCCTCAAAGGATCTTTGCAGACTTTCTGGATACACGATTCTTCCATTCTATTCTGCGTTTTGCCAATCTTTCCAGGGCCACTCTGGATTTTGACAAGAAGAAAAATTTCCTCAGTGAAAGAGAAATCCTCTAGACTAACCGAGGAAAGATGTAGTGTTGTATCAGAACAGATTCTATACTTCGGTCCTAGTGAAAAGGCAAAATTGGATGTCTACCACAAGGTCTTTTACATGGAAACTTTTCCCTGAATGCTTGAATTTCCCAGTAAAAGACCTTGTGGTAGGCCTCCAGAGTGCTGAAATGATCAAAGCGACAGAAATATTTGTTAAAAGCCAATTATTTACATAAGACACAAAAATGCAGGTATTTATTTTCTTTTTAGAATCGAAACCGTGCAGATTTAAGATTTATCCAACAATAAAATAAGACTTACTCCGTTTTTGGTCAAACAGGTCACATTACTCGTCGGACAATTACAGTTTGCACCGGTGTATTCAGGTCCACAAATGCATTTACCACACTTACAAACACCTCGTGTAGTACCTATCGTAAAAAAAAAAAAAAGATAATTTAAAAAATTGTCCCAAAAAGAAAAATCCAAAATATTGACCAGACAATTTATTTTATTCAGAAACGTCTCCATTTTTCACTAAATGCCCGACCAAGAAAAAGATGTTACGGTCTTAGATTTTGCACGGCCTAGTCTGATAATATTAAACCAGCAGTGACAATGAGGGTATAGGCACTGAATATAGATTTATGTCAATTTTGCTGAGACAGTCATGTAGAAGATAAGTTTATAAGTTAATAAATTATAAATTAATAAATTATAAATTAATAAAACATATGGATGCGTTTTTTTTTCCATCTCACTGTATAATTTACTCTTAATAATATTTTTCTTGAAATAATAATTGTCTGTCAGGATTAATAATATTTCTGCTGTAAAAATAATTGTTATGGCCAGCTAAATTTTGTTTAAATAAATAAAACGAGTGTCACTTTTTAAATTTATTTATTTAAAATTGTAACAATTAGATTATTAAAATTTAAAAAAAAATGCAAAGAATAATTTGTTTTATAACTATTTAAGTCAGTAACGGCGGCGTCACTTCCGTTCTGATCGTCATCTGTTGACTCTCTCTTTCTTTCTCTGACAATTGTTTCAAGCCTTATTGTTTTTTTGTTTTTCTACGTGAGTAAACAACCTTATATCATATTAAAAAGAAAAATCATCTTAAAAAAAAAACTATTTAAGGCAACAACGATACCAGAATCTTATTTATGACGTTATATTTGGAACAATTTATGGAGCTTATCCAGATTAAGGGAGACATTCGAAAACAAACAAACAAACAAAAAAAACAACAACAAAAAAAAACAAAAAAACTGAGGAATATCTGTTTGATTTTACGAATATATTCAGCCCGTGACAGACGGGCTGAATATATTCTATACCAAAAATCACGTAAATTAATCAAGCAGTTTTTTATTTTATAAAAGAAAATTAAATTTTAACGATTAACGAATAACGTGGAAATACGGCCGACATTACGGCTTCTTCAAGGGGGATAACCGAAATTCACAATAAGCCGTAATGGAGGGCGTATTTCCACGTTATTCGTTAAAATTGAATTTTCTTTTATAAAATAAAAATTACTTGATTAATTTACGTGATTTTTGGTATAGGATATATTCAGCCCGTGACAGGTACGTACATCAAACAGATATTCCTCAGTTTTTTTGTGTTTTTTTTCGAAAGTTTCCCTTAATCTGGAAAAGCACCCAATTTATTTTAAAATCGGTAAAGTCTAAATCTTTGACACAGCGACACCAACTAATTTACTGCTTTGGCGATCGGAGGATCTTATTTTTGAAAATGGGTGAGGAAGGTGATAACGTACGTGTACATGAAAACGAAGAAAAGCGTATTATTAACGTTTTCTATATTTATAATGCAAGGGAGATAATTAGATCGATACTGGTTCAAGGGAGATAATTCCATTAGTACTCAGTAAAATGAAAGGAAAAATTTATTTCACTGATTAGTTTTTTTTTAGGCAATTATCAAAAGCATACAGTGATTATCGAAATGTCAGAAGCAGGTCTTTATGGGGAGCGGGAGGAGTGAAAACATTGTTGCAAGAGTGAAGTGCTCCTTTTTATCCAGGCAGATCAGGAGCCGCTCCACTTTTTTACTAAATGAGTGATTAAACTGCTCCATTTGACACTCGCCCAATTGTTTTATTTAGTCGCTATAACATTTACAATATTTGTAACAAATTAGGCACAAGCCCAATAAAATTTGCACTCTGGGCTTGTCTACTTTGATGAATTTTCTTTACAAGAAGAATATGTACATATGTATGAATGGTGGGGAGGGGGGCGACTAAACCCCACCCCCTCTCCAAAGACAAGAAAATAAAGAAACCCAAAAACAATAGATAAACGGTAGGTTATTAAGGCCCTCCCAACCCTTGCTAATTGTAGATTTTTAACTCTTTTCTGGTTTGTTAGAGCCGAAAACAAGCAGGTAGATCTCTACGTGGAAGTGGAGTTTTAAGTGGGAAGAGAAGAAAACGGGTTGAAGTTGGGGAGTGGATGGTGTCCTTCCAAGATTGTTGTAATGATACTGTAAGGAAGGGACGTTGTCGCTATCTAATGTTTAAGTCACAAAAGGAAATAGCAAAACCTCGGCTTACAACAACAACGAAAAGGGTTTATTCAATAAAGTTACCGTTTGGTATAGGCGGAAGAAAGTTGGACAGTGTCCGAGTAAGAAAGAGGAAATTAGGAAGTTCTTCGGGCTGCCGAAAATCTGAGCAGTTATCTTCAGGCGAAGATAGTAGTTGCTGTGATAGTCCAGTGGACCGTGGCGGGGGTGGGGGGTCAGCAAAGAGAAAGTAGAAGTGTTTCCTCGTTGCTTGCAAGAGTAGTCTCTCTCTGCTGACCGACCGTAGTTCCCAAAGGGACCGAAGTAGTTCTTTAGGGAACTAATGATATCAATGCACCCTGCGAGCTGATTGGCCGACATTTGGCCAAACCACCCCACAGGGACACCGATACGCATTACGAAGTAAACCTTATTTATGACTGCTACAATATAATTAAATGCGATAGTAGGGAGAGAAAAAGAGGCTGACTGACTTGCTGTCACTTTATTTTTCTAGTTCAAATTTGTGGATGGTAATAATTTTTAAATCATTCAGCGTGTGCGGCCGATTTCAAAATACTGTTAGAAAATTGTTGAATTTGTAAATACGTTATTAAAAGGATAAAGTGGGAAAATGGCTGTTTTTATTTTTAAACAGAAGATGATAGTGTGGCTTTAAAAAAAAAAAAGGGGGGAAGGAGAGCCAGCACCAATTTTTGGAAGCAGGAGTGAAAATACCTCCCAAAGTAATTGAGTGGGTAAAGTCCTGGTTACAAGCAGTGCTGGATTAGTATAGTGGCGAACGGAGCACTCGCCGCAGGCTTTGTGTCTTCAGAATTCCAATATCAAATTCCATTATGTCCTAACAATTTAGATGAACAAGTTGGTCAAAATTTGGTTCACTTCTCAGCATTGCTTAAAACTAACATTTCATCTCTTTTGGATTCAATAAAAGACGCCTTGGAATTGCAATTCCAATGTCTGTTAACAGACCAAAAAAAAAAAAAATCATAGTTTGAAGTCAATTTTTCCAAATGTCGAAATCGCTCCACGCATCAATTTCTTATGGTGACAGATTGTAGTTAAGATGTTTTTCAAACTGGAAGAGAATCAAGAACAGAAAACACGAAAAAAGACAGACTAAAAATAAACACGAAAAAAGACACTAAAAATAAACACAAAAAAAGACACTAAAAATAAACACAAAAAAAGACACTAAAAATAAACACAAAAAAAGACACTAAAAATAAACAAAAAAAGACACACTAAAAAATTAAGCATTAGATCATAAACTTGGTGACATCATCAATAAGTTCTCCAATGCAAAATCCAAAATTTGTTGATTACAAATTTTAGATTATTTAGATCTCTTGAAATGTTCCGATGACACTCAGACCGAATATGTGTACAATGTTAATAAATGTGTCTTTTTCCATTTTCATAATTTAAGACCAAAGTTGTGTTTTTGAAGGGCCTCTCCTCGAAATATACAGAGGCCTTGTGCCAGACTCAGCTAGTATGGATCAAAACTCAGTAAAATAAACTTTTCAAGTCAATTTAGAGGGAGTACATCATGAAATTATTTTTTAAAAATAATGAAAGGAAAAAAAATAAAGATGAGAAAGAAAAAAAGAAAAATGTGAAAAATAAATAGGAAAAAAAAATCAAGGAAAAAATCAAGAAAATAAAAAAACTTTTCAAAAAAATAAAAAAATTACAACTATTAAAGAAAAGATATGAAACAAAACATTAAAATTAAACTAAAAAAGAAAAAATGTGAAGTTGTTTTTTTGTTTTTTTTTTGCTCTTGCAATTAATTCATCTTACCTCCACATGACATTTTGTTGAAGTTTGGACAAGAGAAATCATCGCATTCACAGTAATCTCCACTGTAAGTTCGTTTGAGATTAGAAGACATCCGATTGCAGATACATTTGCCACATTCACACACACCGCGGTTGCTACATTCGGCACTTTGATTGTCGCTGGAAAAAGAAAAAAAAAGGGGGGGGGGATAACATTAATACAGATCATAGAAAAACAATTTTAAAACATTTTGTTTGCTTTCAAAGTCTAATTCTTAGTTTACACGTCCTGTTAGGCTGTAAAGGTGGGCTTGAGACAAACTTGAAACTTAAATTTGGTGGTTAGACGACCATAGTCGAATATGACTAGTCAGGTATTAGGTGACTGTCACCGAGATCACATGTACAAAAGTGAAATGTGTGAGAAATTAAATTAGAAAGAGTTTTCACAGATAAAAATATGCGTGCCACATGCTGTGATCTGGTGATTTCTCACGCGCTGTGACACCACGGTGTCCTTGAGGAATTGGTTAGCTGGGTCAGACTACTCTATGACTCATCAAAGAGTCTGGTGCGAACTCCATCACGGTTGGAGTACACCAAGGCTCGACCCTCTCCCGGCTGCTCTTCATTCTTGTCATGGATGCCATCACTAAGGACTTGCACTGGCCCGTGACCTGGACACTCCTGTATGCAGATGATGTTCTGCTCGCCTCAAAGAGTAAATCTGACCTGCAACAACAAATTGCAATCCTGGAAGGACAGACTGTCACAGTTTTGTCTGCGGCTGAACATTAGAAAGATGAAGTATCTAACTACCGATAAAAATGAACATGACACCATCCAAGTTGACGGACAGGATATTCCACAAACGCACGCCTTCAAATATCTTGGGTCGACACTCAGCAATAACGGCAACATCCTCAGCAAAGTTGCTGCGCACATGAATGGCTCAAGTGGTGCACCACCACCGACGTCCTCTGTGACCGCAAGATCAACGACCGTCTAAAGTCGAAGATCTACCGGACTGTTGTGAGACGGTCGCTTTATACAGCTCTGAATGCTTACCGACAACGAGGAAGGCCGAAGATTCGCCGTTACGGAAAGCAGAAAGCTCTGCTAGGTGTCCAGAATTTTACAACGGAAGTTGTCGGTAAACGACTGAGGGGTAGGCCGATGATGAGATGGGCAGCAGACACTCTGCACAAAGATCTCTGTGAAACCGGCTGTCACCCGGACCAAGCCATGTGATTGTGTCAAATGGAGACAAAAGTCCATTATTCGGAATTAACGCATAAGAAAAGGAAGAAAATATACGTAGGATGAAATTGTCTACATTTAGGTTAGGGTTAGGGAGACAGAAAAAGCAGAATATTAAGATGAAGTAACGATATGTGTTAGAGTTTAGGGTTTAGAGTTAGGGTTAAGAGTTTAGAGTTAGGGTTAAGGGTTTAGGGTTAGGGTTAAGGTTAGGGTTAGGGTTAGGGTTAGGGTTAGAGTTAAGGGTTTAGAGTTAGGGTTAAGGGTTTAGGGTTAAGGGGTTAGGGTTAAGGGTTTAGAGTTAGGGTTAAGGGTTAAGGGTTAGGATTAAGGGGTTGGGGTTAGGAAGACAGAAGAAGCAGAATATTAAGATGAAGTAACGAAGGAGATGGTACCTGCTAGCAATTTAGGTTATAGCTCTCTTTCTCTCTCTCTGCCCAACAGTGGGGACAATATGTGTAACACGTACAATGAAAACTATACTTTTCGTACTAATGTGTTTTATTATCCATGATGACGATCCGGCCATGGACAGAAAATCTCTTCCATGATGAAGATTCTCTAAATGCCCTGACCAGCAGAATCAGAAGAAGTATACGAAAAGAAGTCTTTATCACTTCAACAAACGCCATTGTGTTACAACATTATAGAATTGAATCACGGTCACGCACGGAATAATAAACCTTTCTGAAACGATGATATCAAAAAAGTCAAAATGACAAAGTTACACTTCGTCTTCAAGACAAATTTTTAAAATGTAGCACTATTTAGATGCAAGTGTGTAAAAATAACGTTAGAATCGGGAATTTTCATGCAAGGTTAAAAATTAAGTAAGAAAGTGGAGTATTCCCTTAGAAGTTTAAAGTTGATGTTTCTGACAAAGAGGAAAGAATTGCTGTTTTCTGGGTCGGAATATATCCATCTAACACTTATCGTTGTCTAGTTTTTTACCTTGAGGTAATATTTTTTTTTTTTAGCTCCTTACATCAAGTGGCATAATGCCTTGTCTGGAGCGATTTCCATTAAAAAATTAAAAAAATTTAGGACTACATATCAGAGAAGAGGAAAGTGAAAACTCTACTACTGCCATGACCATAGAGAGACACCACTATCTGTTGAGCATCTACTGACTTACGTGTTAGAAAGACGAACAGTTGTTTCTGTCGACGAAAAAGATCTGTAGGGTTCAAAGAATTCCCCCAGGCTATGATACAAAAAAGTTCCTCACTTTTTCAAAGAGATATTTGCTGCACTGTTGTCTAATAATTCATTTTTCCTGGCATTACACTTATTCTTTATTCGAGTTGTACTTTATTTATTGAAGTTTTGAGAATTTTAGAAACCTGTCGTCTGCTTTTTTTTTTTTAAATTGTTTCTTTTATACCAAATATTAAAAACAAAAATATGACTATCATACAATTGTTTCAGTGTTGATATTTGTATGAAGACACTAGAATTGTACAAGGGATTTTTAATTTTTGCCAGAAAAGTTTTTTTTAAAAATTAATTCTATTATTGTCATTTCGGATTTTATACCAATAAACTAAAGTTCAACCTACAGTTTGTCTCGAATAGAAGATGGTTGGGGGGGGGGGTGAATTAGAGTTGAATTTTCTTTGCAACTTACACGCGGCAGTTTTCACTGAGTTTTGTTGCTGCATCAAGTGCACTGCACTCACACGTTTTGCCACTGAATCCGGGGTCACAAACACACAATCCACAGGTCAATGTTCCATTGCCATTACAAACAGGACTTTTCGGCTCCTGTAGTAAAATAAAAATGAACTTTGTGAGAGAGACGAGCGAGAGAGAGAGAGGGGGGTGTGTTTGTTTTACGGCATATCAACCATCTATGGGTTATTTAATGGTGAATAAAGTTGTCAAATATAATTCCAAAGGTAGGGTAATTATTTATATTCCTAGAAAACATTGTTCTCAGAATACAGAGAGAGAAAGAGAGAAAGAGGGAGAGAGAGAGAAAGAGGGAGAGAGAGAGAGAGAGAGAGAGAGAGAGAAGAGAGAGAGAGAGAAGATAGAGTAGAGAGAAAGAGAGAGAGAGAAAAGAGAGAGAGAGAGAGGAGAAGAGAGAGAGAGAGAAGAGAGAGAGAGAAGAGAGAGAGAGAAAGAGAGAGAGAGAGAAAGAGAGAGAGAGAAAGAGAGAGAGAGAGAAAGAGAGAGAGAAAGAGAGAGAGAGAGAAAGAGAGAGAGAAAGAGAGAGAGAGAAAGAGAGAGAGAGAAGAGAGAAGAGAAAGAGAGAGAGAAAGAGAGAGAGAAAGAGAGAGAGAAAGAGAGAGAAAGAGAGAGAAGAGAGAGAGAGAGAGAGAAGAGAGAGAGAGAGAGAGAGAGAGAAAGAGAGAGAGAAAGAGAGAGAGAGAAAGAGAAAGAGAGAGAGAGAGAAAGAGAGAGAGAGAGAACTATATAGTGTTTCAACTTATATAAATCACATTTTGTGTAATCACAAATAAAAATCAATACCAATAAAATAAAAATCAATACCAATAAAATAAAAATCAATACCAATAAAATAAAAATCAATACCAATAAAATAAAAATCAATACCAATAAAATAAAAATCAATACCAATAAAATAAAAATCAATACCAATAAAACGTTCACCACATGTTTAGAGCGATTGTTCAAATGTACGCACAAAAGTGCATGACGATTACCTCCATCCGTGGTGTTCAAGACAAATTTGAGCTGCATATCAAGATGTATTAATTACAGTTGTTGAGTGTGTTTATCATTGTGATAACATAAGTTTCTATTCAATTGAACGTATCACCAACATTTGTAATCTTACATAATAACACGAAACAAATTATTTGCAATCAGTTGTTCATTTCATCAGTGTTTGTGGGGGTCAAAATAGCAGATGTTGTCAAAACTACAAGAAAACACCCCAAATCACATTAGATTCTATACAACCCACATATAATGGCGGCAAAAGAATTAACTAACTTCATTTTCACTTAACGTCTTGCATAAATTATGGTGATAAATTAGGTTTCAACTCGAGCTTCTTACCAAAGCAATCAGGGTTCGATTTGATGTTTGGGAAAAAATAATTTAAGAATATTCTTTGTTTTACAGACAAAATAAATATATATTAATAGGAGTGGGACGTAATGGGTGAAAATTTCAGATTCATGCAAATAGTATTTTTTTGTGTTCATTTATACATAAATAACACTAAACAATCAAACATTTTGAAAATTTTGCAAAATTCAGAAGGTGCAGGCCAAAAATAGTCGTTAGGGCTCTACGGGACGCAAAATCCATCATTTTTCGGTGAAAAAGTGGTTTCATGCGACATTGCAGGTCCTAAAACATCCTCAAAAACTATGAATGGATATAGATGGTTAAATCTGATATAGTACTGTAATTTAGGACCATTTTCAGGCTGTGAAAGGGTTTTCATGAATGTAAAATAGCAAAAAACTAGTGGCCTGCACCTTCTGAATTTTGCAAAATTTTTAGAATGTTTGATTGTTTAGTGTTATTTATGTATAAATGAACACAAAAAAAATATTACTCGCATGAATCTGAAATTTTCACCCATTACGTCCCACCCCTAATATTAAATACCGAATTGTCTTTTGTGAAAATATGCCGAGTGTGTCAACTGAGACAATAGGCTTGAAATTTATTTGTAGTTACTTCTACTGTTAGACCTATTTCTTTTTTCATATCCTTATATATTATCTTTCTAATTTTATCGCATTTAGCCTTAGTGGTATCTCTAACTATTAGTAGACTATCATCCCTGTACAGGCCTATATCTTCTACATTTATGTCTATAGCAATGTTTTATGATATATATAAACCCACTATGTCTGATATCTTGGCGTAGTCTAGTGATCCCATTGAAATGTCAAAAGAAACATTTTGATTATTTTTTGTCCATTGTTCATTGTGGCTAATTAGGGCAGTAGTTCTGCAACTTCTAATGTCTATTCAGCATCAGAAATATCATTAAAAAGTTTAGCAAATTCCATTGTATGTTCGAAAAAGTCTTTTGAAATAGATGAGTTGTATTCCATAATACCGTATTATATGAACGAGCACTTTGTCTGATTTGTAATTCTGGAGATTGCTGGACCTTAGTTTTAATTAAAATTTTTAAATCGCCGATAGTAAAGTTGGAAATAATGTGATTTCTGTAAAAAGTTGAAATGCATGAATTCATAAATCGATCTTACCAAATGTGGAGGCGTTTCACACTGACATTCACAAATCAAATCTAATTTGATGCGAAGTTTTTCATTAAGTCCGACGGGAGAAATTGTTATTTCTCTTGAATTGGCTGAACCGTCTTTTGAACAGGCGGGACCTGTTATGGAGGCAATAAAATTCACCTGAAATTTGAAAATGGGGGAAAAATTATTAAAATGGAGAATTGAAAAGAAATCAACTCAGAAGAGACATATTAACTCCTTAAAATTACATTGATAAGCAAAAAGTGGTTATACTCAAAAACGAATAAATAGTCACTAATATATATATATATATATATATATTAGCATTTCACGATAGTAAATCAGCAGGGTTTAAAAATCTTCTAAACAGGTTCAATCTTGTCGACCTAATCCTTGTTCTTATCTCTAGATCAGACTTAATCAATATACCAATATTATTACTTCCATAAGTTTTCACTAAACCTTTGTTAAAAATGTTTAATTCCGAATGCAGAATCATTAAGAAACTTGTAGAGTTACTCCCCTTAGATCCATTACCAGCTTGCGAGACTCGAATCGGGTTAAATCTTAATTTAAATTCCTCTTGAATTGATTAAAAGTCTTTTAATCCAGGCTTTGAATTTAAATTTGATTTTTTTAATATCTTTTTATTCTTTTGAAAGTTTAATCCTAAAACCATATTCTCTCCTTCTCTCCTTAGAACTTTCTAGACGACACCAAGTTAACCCTTAAAAACATGTAACAGCCTAATATACGCTCCTAATAAACATCGAATCACAGGACTTGGATAGAGATATTTTTTTTTTTTTCAATTTTTAATTTTAACTGTTACATTTTAACCCCCCCCCCCCGTTTTTTCGAACTTTATTAAACTTTGTAGCCTCACGTTTCTCTCCCTAACACACATTTTGAACAAATATACAAAACACTCCAAAGCAAATAACGTATCCAAACGAGAGTGAAACGTGAATTCACATTTCTTTAACAGGTGATAACATAAGCTGAAGAGAGCCGAATGATTAAGTCCTTCAGAGCTTGAAACCGACGGTACTGATGTTGTAGTAATATCCTGTACCAAAAAATATATATATATATATATATATATATATATATAATAATGGTAATAATCCAGGTGAAAAATATCCACAGGGTGGTAATCCAGAGAATTTTAACCGGGTTTATAAAAATATGATCTGAGGTTAAGATCGGATTCTAACTCTGCCTGATGAGATCTCAGTTTATAGTAACTGTTGATCGATAACATCGACATGCCAGTGTCGCAGATTTTGTACATGTCTGTAAATAAAATTATCATATATATATATATATATATATATATATATATATATATATATATAAAATAAAGTAAAGTAACACGGAATCACATAATCACTGGTGCAATAATTTATTTCAACCCTATGGCCTTATTCAAGCATCGAAGCAAGGCGATTACATTTTCAAAAATATACTCGCCTCGCTTGGATGCTTGAAAAGGCCGTAGGGTCGAAATAAATTATTGCACCGGTGATTATGTGATTCCGTGTTATTTTATTTTATTTTTGCTCTGTTTATTACATTGATCTCTCATTCTCGGATTTCCTTCTGGAATTCAGTTCACTCTAACACACACTAATATATATATATATAAGTACAATATGAGTGAGAAGTAATTGAGCAGTCAAAAGTTAACGGCCGCTTGAATAACAATAAATTTCATTATTTGAACTAAAAATGTTTGAACTGCCCGCTTACTTTTACCATCTTGCATATAATAATCTCTCATCAATTGTTACATAAACAAACAAATACTTACTGTTTCTCCAAGTTTTATGTTCTCACATTTGTTGCTTTCCATTAATTTATTTCTGAAATTCAAAAAAAAAATTCCAGTAATTTAAAAATTATATAAAATAAAAAAAAATTTCTTTGATGCCAAAATAATTATTATTATATGCAAATTATTTTTTAAGAATTTCTTTAAGCTCTTTCGTTTTAATCAATAATCTCATGGCAGCTTTAAAAAATAAATCTCACAGAATATCTCGCGATGTATATTTAAGCAAATTCTGTGGGTCTTGCTTATCATCTTGCTTGTTTGTCACCGTGCACAGCGGATGATGTCACAAAAGGATGACTCATTGTTTGCAAACATTTATACTAGGTGACGTCACAAAAGACTCAGTGTACATTGAATGATGTCACAGAGAGGGAAGAAGAGATTATTTATGGAGTCACAAAAGGATGACGTCATCCATTACAACAGAGAGGAGGGGAGAGTTTCTGTATGATATTAAGGGGTGATTAATAAGATGTGGAGGAGGGGAAAAGAGGGGTAAAGAGAGAGAGAAGGAGAGAGGGAGAGGGAAAGAGTGAGAGAGAGAGAAGGGAAAGAGTAAGAGCGGATGGAAAGAGAGGGAAAGAGAGAGAGGGAAAGAGAGGGAAAGAGAGAGAGAGAGAGAGGGAAAGAGAGAGAGAGAGGGAGGGAAAGAGAGAGGGAGGGAAAGAGAGAGGGAGGGAAAGAGAGAGAGAGGGAAAGAGAGAGAGAGGGAAAGAGAGAGAGAGGGAAAGAGAGAGAGAGGGAAAGAGAGAGAGAGGGAAAGAGAGAGAGAGGGAAAGAGAGAGAGAGGGAAAGAGAGAGAGGGAAAGGGAGAGAGGGAAAGGGAGAGAGGGAAAGGGAGAGAGAGGGAAAGGGAGAGAGGGAAAGGGAGAGAGAGGGAAAGGGAGAGAGAGGGAAATGGAGAGAGAGGGAAAGGGAGAGAGAAGAGCACATAAAAAAAATTACTTTAAAATAGATGACGTCATAAAGGATGAATGGTAGCTTTTGGTAGCTTTATAGACTTGATGATCCATGACCTTTTGGGTCAAAATGACTCAGCAGGTTATGGGTCGTCTAGAGTTACACGACTAAACGACGGGTCGTCTAGTCTTAGTATACAAATCAAGTTGTCTTAAATATTTCATCAGATAGACTCCAAAAAGGTCCAATCCAATTAATTTTTTTTACCATTATTTCTGAGATCATCCAGTTTACTTGAAAAATAATTTACACCGGAGCCATTTTTTTAAAAAGTATATTATTCTATTCGAAAAAAAAAAGGTTCTTCTCGAGATTAGGACCTAAGCTAAAATCAACTTGGCATCGTTAGGATCGGGGTTATCTTGGGTCTTTATCTGGAGAAGTACCGAAAAAGAAAAAAAAAAAAAAATTGTAGTTTAGATCTTATTTTTTAAATCTTTTGAATTGATTAAAATAAAATTAATTGTAGTTTAGATCTTATTTTTTAAATCTTTTGAATTGATTAAAATAAAATTAATTGTAGTTTAGATCTTATTTTTTAAATCTTTTGAATTGATTAAAATAAAATTAATTGTAGTTTAGATCTTATTTTTTAAATCTTTTGAATTGATTAAAATAAAATTAATTGTAGTTTAGATCTTATTTTTTAAATCTTTTGAATTGATTAAAATAAAATTAATTGTAGTTTAGATCTTATTTTTTAAATCTTTTGAATTGATTAAAATAAAATTAATTGTAGTTTAGATCTTATTTTTTTAAATCTTTTGAATTGATCAAAATAAAATTAATTGTAGTTTAGATCTTATTTTTTTAAATCTTTTGAATTGATTAAAATAAAATTAATTGTAGTTTAGATCTTATTTTTTAAATCTTTTGAATTGATTAAAATAAAATTAATTGTAGTTTAGATCTTATTTTTTAAATCTTTTGAATTGATTAAAATAAAATTAATTGTAGTTTAGATCTTATTTTTTTAAATCTTTTGAATTGATCAAAATAAAATTAATTGTAGTTTAGATCTTATTTTTTTAAATCTTTTGAATTGATTAAAATAAAATTAATTGTAGTTTAGATCTTATTTTTTAAATCTTTTGAATTGATTAAAATAAAATTAATTGTAGTTTAGATCTTATTTTTTTAAATCTTTTGAATTGATTAAAATAAAATTAATTGTAGTTTAGATCTTATTTTTTAAATCTTTTGAATTGATTAAAATAAAATTAATTGTAGTTTAGATCTTATTTTTTAAATCTTTTGAATTGATTAAAATAAAATTAATTGTAGTTTAGATCTTATTTTTTAAATCTTTTGAATTGATTAAAATAAAATTAATTGTAGTTTAGATCTTATTTTTTAAATCTTTTGAATTGATTAAAATAAAATTAATTGTAGTTTAGATCTTATTTTTTAAATCTTTTGAATTGATTAAAATAAAATTAATTGTAGTTTAGATCTTATTTTTTAAATCTTTTGAATTGATTAAAATAAAATTAATTGTAGTTTAGATCTTATTTTTTAAATCTTTTGAATTGATTAAAATAAAATTAATTGTAGTTTAGATCTTATTTTTAATCTTTTGAATTGATTAAAATAAAATTAATTGTGATTCAGATCTCATTTTTAATCTTTTGAATTGATTAAAATAAAATTAATTGTAGTTTAGATCTTATTTTTTAAATCTTTTGAATTGATTAAAATAAAATTAATTGTAGTTTAGATCTTATTTTTTAAATCTTTTGAATTGATTAAAATAAAATTAATTGTAGTTTAGATCTTATTTTTTAAATCTTTTGAATTGATTAAAATAAAATTAATTGTAGTTTAGATCTTATTTTTTAAATCTTTTGAATTGATTAAAATAAAATTAATTGTAGTTTAGATCTTATTTTTTAAATCTTTTGAATTGATTAAAATAAAATACTGATAACTAATTATGTGGTAAAGTTGGTTTCTCATTTTATTGTTTTATTTTCATACATCTAAGCAAATCTAAGCAAGCGATTTGTTGTTATGAGAAGAGAAAACACGATTCTCTGGTTATGCGTACCCTTTGCATTTCGTCCAGAATGTAATATTCGTATCAGCAGACGTTTGGACCATTTCAACCCGAGAAGAAATATTCTGAGGAAAAAAAAAAAAAAAGAAAAAAAAAGGGTTTTAAAATAATGAGAAAAGTTATGGATTTCAATTATTATAATTTTAATTTTTTAAATTGTGTGCATAACAGACAGACGTTGATGGTACGGACAGGTTGAAAGAATGAATGAGAATGAATGAGGGTTAGTCGATGTAGAACAGTTGAGGTAGCAGGGTCAGTTCACAGAGGAAGGCAAAGGAAAACATGAGAGGAAGTGATGTTAACCCCAAACTTCGATGTACTTGCATGACATTTTTCTTCAAACTATCATCTTAAGGAAGTCTTACAATAAAGACGAAACGTTGATGAATATATAAACAACTATCTCTTAGTTTTTCCTTTTTCATTACGTTGGATTACTCTCACCCCTCCTTTCTCACATTATATATATATATATATAAAGCCAGGTTCATTTTATATTCCAATAACCATGTTTTATTTTTTTATTTTTATTTTTTCACATTTCAAAAAAACATAACATTATATATATGTGTGTGTGTGTGTGTAAAAAAAATCAATGTGAAAAATATATTTTTCTATATTTTCACAATTTATTTTCTATATTTTCCCTTATATAGAAAAAAGTTTTTGTTTTTTTTTCTAAGGAGAAAAAAATTTTCGGCCGTAATCCTTCGGCCTTCGTCAGTGTACTGAAGAATTGTGGGTGCACGGTGGGAGGTGGGTGGTGGCAGTAGGAGAGGAGAAAAAAAAGAAAAAAACAGTGAAATGATGCTCATGCAGGTGTCTGTTTCTATGGTCGAGTAGACCATAAATTTATTCCATGTGTGACCTGGCATGAGGGTGTGCACAGATGGATAAGCAGATAAAAATACGATACACGTATCCACGCATACACACGAACACACTGACCCGCGCCCATCAACTCATGCGCACACACAGAGGCATATCTCCATACAAACACATAGCAGGGGAGAGAGAAGGGAGAAGAGAGATTGGGGTGGTCAGACATATTTTCTGGAGTAATTTAAAGTTAGAGTAGGGGTGTGAAGTTTAGTACGTGGAGTGTGCGTGAACTTTGAAACATGAAAGAATAAAAAAAATGAAAAATAAATAAAAGTGAATGACAATAAAACAAATAAAAAATAAAATGTCCACGCACACACGCGCGCATTCATGTGGAGAGAGGAGGAGGCATAGACAGTTATATGTGTGTAGGCATATACATGCGTACACCCACAAAGGCGTACGTGCACACACCTATCTATGTGCGTAGGCATATACATGCATACTCGCTCGCCCACAAGGGCATACGTGTACACACATATATATGGAGAGAGGCAAAGGGGGAGTGTGAGTTTGTGAGTGAGTGAGTGAGTGAGTGGATAGGCAGATGAATGGATGCAACCTACTGTTTGAAAATGTTGTTGGTTAGTTCGTGTTTTTGTAAAAAGTGTACTTGCTGAGAAGTCCCAGATCTCTATTTAGTCCTAATGTGTGCGTGTTTAGTTTCAGGATAAGTTTGGCCTCATATTTCCTTCTGTGTTTTTGTGATTTGAATTTGGAGGCTAAAAGAATGCATTTCATGTTGTCTATGGTGTGATTTGTGAGATCAAAATGTTCGGCTACTGGGTGTTCTTTGAGCTTGTTGTTGATTGTGTATTTGTGGTTGTTGAAGCGTTTGCGGAACTCTAGGATTGTTTCCCCAACGAAGTTGCCTTTATATATATATATATTAAAAACGTATGCAATTCAACCGAATGTCCCCTACTTGCCACACATTCCTGCAAACGGCTTACAAATGATTCCATCACATTCCCCAAACTTTTCAGAGTTATTCTTAAACTTTCTTTTTCAATAGATGACTTACTTATTCGTGATTTACTTCTGAAAGCTTCAATTTTTAAGAAGCCCTACAAGAAAAATCAGGACGCGCCATTTTGTTATAATACAAACTATTCTAACATGCTCTTGTATTGTATACATCAAGATGGCGGTAAAGCTAAAACAAGATGGCGTAAAACAAGATGGCGTAATAAAACTGATGCAAAATTTTATTTCTATTTCTTTTTTAGTGCTTAAGTTTTGTTATTATCAGAAATGCAGTTTTGATGTTATTAACATTTTTAAATAGATTGTGACATTCTTTAAGACCCTGTATATTTCTTCTCCTCGACCTGAAAACTTATTGACAAGGCAGATTTAAAAAAACAAAACAACTTCCTCCATGTTTACTTTGAAAGTTTCAATTAAATCCCATTGCATTCTTCTCGATTAAATTAGTTGATACCATTAACACTACTTGACCCCATGAACACTACTTGACCCCATTAAATTGGTTGATGTTATTAAATTAATTGATGCCATTAACACTACTTGACCCCATGAACACTACTTGACCCCATTAAATTGGTTGATGTTATTAAATTAATTGATACCATTAACACTACTTGACCCCATGAACACTACTTGACCCCATTAAATTGGTTGATGTTATTAAATTAATTGATACCATTAACACTACTTGACCCCATGAACACTACTTGACCCCATTAAATTGGTTGATGTTATTAAATTAATTGATACCATTAACACTACTTGACCCCATGAACACTACTTGACCCCATTAAATTGGTTGATGTTATTAAATTAATTGATACCATTAACACTACTTGACCCCATGAACACTACTTGACCCCATTAAATTGGTTGATGCCATTAACACTGGTTGATGCCATTAACACTACTTGACCCCATGAACACTACTTGACCCCATTAAATTGGTTGATGTTATTAAATTAATTGATGCCATTAACACTACTTGACCCCATGAACACTACTTGACCCCATTAAATTGGTTGATGTTATTAAATTAATTGATACCATTAACACTACTTGACCCCATGAACACTACTTGACCCCATTAAATTGGTTGATGTTATTAAATTAATTGATACCATTAACACTACTTGACCCCATGAACACTACTTGACCCCATTAAATTGGTTGATGTTATTAAATTAATTGATACCATTAACACTACTTGACCCCATGAACACTACTTGACCCCATTAAATTGGTTGATGTTATTAAATTAATTGATACCATTAACACTACTTGACCCCATGAACACTACTTGACCCCATTAAATTGGTTGATGGTATTAAATTAATTGATACCATTAACACTACTTGACCCCATGAACACTACTTGACCCCATTAAATTGGTTGATGTTATTAAATTAATTGATACCATTAACACTACTTGACCCCATGAACACTACTTGACCCCATTAAATTGGTTGATGTTATTAAATTAATTGATACCATTAACACTACTTGACCCCATGAACACTACTTGACCCCATTAAATTAGTTGATGCCATTAACACTGGTTGATGCCATTAACACTAGTTGATGCCATTTTTTCTAATCTTCCATTGTAATCTTTTACTTTTTTTTAGTTTTGCAATCAATAAGATTTCAAATGATTTGACTGGAAAAACAGTTCAGCCCTACCCCACTTACTCAGTGTCTCTCATAACTTGGCACAATTGCAAACACATCCTTGGAATCTATTCCATCTAATGGTATTATCGTTTATTTGGATTTTTTTTTATTTGTTTCATGGCATATCAATCCTTTTTTGGCTCATTGAATGGCAACTTCAATCATTTTGATAAAAGTTTTATGCTTTAAGTTCTTAATAAATTAATTAGTTTTCTCTTTTTTATCTAAACGAGAGATTCTGTTTAATCCATAGATGAGACCTTGACAGGTACTACCACTTCTCCGGGTGAGAGTGGACCTGGGAGTAATGACAACCAAGGGATGACTTCATACTCCCTAAAGCTCCCAAATTGGGGATGGTTGGGGTAGACAGAGTTTGAGTAGTTTATAGGGTTGGGAAGTAGGGTGGACCAAAGAAAGAAAACACTGCCGAGAAAGATGGATTTCGGGGTGGTGTGGTGGGTATGAGACGAACACCTTGCCCAAGGAGTTGTAGTATATTTTGGACGACTAAAAGAAAAAAAATTTCTTTAAATTCCAAAACAAAACATTTTCTTACCTTGTAACTCTTCTTGACAATATCAGCGATAGTGTGTTCCTTGCTGTCTAATTTACCGACATAAGCGCCTTCAAGACTTTCGGCTAATTTCTTGTATAGCGTCACCTGCGTTTCTCCCGCCACCGCAAATATCACAGTCACTTTATTTTTTTGTAACATCTGTGCAATGTGACCAACAGATGGGTAATCCTGTAAACAAAGAAAAATAAAGAACATTTTGCTTTGTTATTATTATGATTATTGTAACCATTAGTGTAACCATTATTATAACCATTAGTGTAACGATTACTGTAACCATTATTATAACCATTATTATAACCATTAGTGTAACCATTATTATAACCATTAGTGTAACCATTATTATAACGATTAGTGTAACGATTAGTGTAACGATTAGTGTAACGATTAGTATAACCATTAGTGTAACCATTAGTGTAACCATTATTATAACCATTATTATAACCATTAGTGTAACCATTATTATAACCATTAGTGTAACCATTTAGTTAAAAAATGTCAGCAGTTTCATTTATTTACATTATGTATAATTGTAAACTGAGGCTGTAATGCCAGGTGATATGAAATAAAACAAACATTTTAAGCTTCTTATGTGAAAACATTTATTAAAATTACAATGTCTTTTGTATCATTTTAAAAAGTTAAAACGTAAGTCGTAGTAGAAACAGTCAACCCTAACCCGAGTCTGGCAGGGGGTGAGTGTGATTTGTTGCATTTGTGACGAAAGAAGGTCCATTTTTGTTTGGGATGCAGGACATTTACCAACCGTGAAAAAAAAAAAACGATAGTTTTTCTTGTATAGAAAATAAACAGTTTTATTGTATTTTAACAGTTTTCTTCTAAAATAATATATTTGGGGTTTATTAATTACTGGAATAAGTTGTTGGAGAATAGCAAGTATGGAGCTATTATAATTTTTTTTTTTTTTGCATAATATTGATGGATTTCACATTTCTTGAAAATGGTCTAAAGAATGAATTGCATGAAAATTACTGGGAGCTTTCAGATATATTTTGTTTTTCAAAGAATCTGAACTTAAAAAAAAAGGAAGAAGTAGAAACGAAAAGATTTAAAAAAAAAAAGAAACAAAAAAAATATATTAAGATTTATTTTTAATATTGGAACGAGATTGTAGATTTATTTTATTTTTCATTCGCATAGCATTTTTAAAATAAATAAATCTAATTCGCGTTCGTCAATTTGGAAGTGCATTCAATTATCTCCCTCGTTGATTTTTTTAATTAAAAAAAAAACGAATTAACTCGCTTAAATCTCAAAGTATATAATGCGGTTATTCTTTAATATTCAGTGCACAAGATTAAAGATTTTTAGCGAAGATTAGTCGTTAAGAATAATTGTGAAATTTTAACATTAATTAGACATCAATTAATAAATATTCCTTAAATGTCAGTATTATTAAAGGTATTTTCAATTCCCGGAATTTCAATTTCATCTTAAGATCCCTTTAAGCTAAGCCTTAAATTTGAGACATTTTCTAGAATCAAAATCATGTAATGGATTTTGATCAAAAGTGAAATAAGGATTCTAGACATGAGGTTTAGTAGCATTATGTCTTGGTTTTAATCTTTGTAAGGGGGCATAAAACTGGTGGAAAACTGTTCTGTTTGGGGAATTATTTTACCTGTTTTGGGACGGGTGTTCGAGTTCAGTATATATTCAAGTGAATGTAAGAATTAGCAGCAGCTGACTCGAAATATTGGTATTTTTTGTCATGTGAACAAGACGACAACCGCTTTTTTTTCCTAGTGAATTTAATTAGAAAAGTTGTAGGTCAGTTGGGAGAAACATTTCTTAACAAAATAAGAAAACGCAAATGATTGTAATTAATCTGATTAGATATGATCATCCTCCTTCCCCCTCGCCTCTGAAATAGAAAAAAAGGCAAATTTATTTACCTGTACTTCAGCTTTGGTATACATATTGTTTTTCAGATGACAGTGGCCATCATTGGGAATGACAACTCCGCCCAACTAGAAAGATTCAGAGAGAAAAAAAAAAAAAAAACATTTAAAAAATTATGCAAATTCATTCATTTTAAAAACATTCGTCCAAATATGTCAAAGTAAAAGACATAAAAGGGGGCATTATGTGATGAGGTATATTTTTGAAGATTTTGAATTGACAAAAGAAAAAAAATATTTTCTCGATCGAATTACGTTTAGAGGCTAAAGTTGAGTATTATGGTTGCTTTGTGTTTCTAAACCAAAGCAACTATCATTTCTAAACCAAAGCAACTATCATTTCTAAACCAAAGCAACTATCATTTCTAAACCAAAGCAACTATCATTTCTAAACCAAAGCAACTATCATTTCTAAACCAAAGCAACTATCATTTCTAAACCAAAGCAACTATCATTTCTAAACCAAAGCAACTATCATTTCTAAACCAAAGCAACTATCATTTCTAAACCAAAGCAACTATCATTTCTAAACCAAAGCAACTATTATTTCTAAACCAAAGCAGCTATCATTTCTCGTTAATCTATATAAAAAAAACAACATTTTAAATTATATAAAAAATCAATGCTTAAAAAAGGACGTAATTTTTTTATTCATGGTTAATCCTTAGATGACTGTGAGCTGAATCTATTAACCCATATCTAAAGTCACCTTTAGATTTACATAAATGTATAACGTAGAATGTATCAAAGTCGTACCTGTCTACTTATGCTAAACAAGTTGAAATGCAGAAAATAAATCCCAGGTACGAAACACCTGTGTAACGGAGAGCGGCCGACTGACGTAAATGCAGACACTTGTTGACGCCGTTCAAAGAGGCAGCATCTGCTATGCTGTGTGTGTAGGGGCGAACCCGAAAACACTCGCTCGCTGACGACAAAAAAGAAAGTGGAGTGGGAGGAGAAAGGCGTCAGAAAGTCAAATAAGGTTTTTATTTGAAGATCCGGGCAGCGGCGTCGAGAGAGAGATTTATGCAAATTAAGTTGGTTTGCATGTGTCGCATTTTTTTTTTAATAAGAGAAGGAAAATAAAGATTCGGGGAGAGATGTGGAGATCATTCTGAACGGGGGATCGTAAAGCAAACGAAAGGAGAGAATAGTGCTGGATTTTTTTTATGTTGGACTGAACAACGTTTTTGTTTTTTTTTACGCTGGAGAAAGATATTAAGATTCATTTGGACCTGATCTTAGCGACACCTCTGTTTAACTGTTCCGATACTATTTCTTTATTTTCACCTGACGATAAAAGCGCAAAAAAATAAATTTCTTTTTTAACATTTCTTCAAAATTTGTTGACTTTTTATGACGACCCAATTCTTTACCAGAAACTCTCAGAAATTACATCCACTCAGTATATATAAGTACTCGAATTTCCCTCACATCATAGGGAGGGGAATAGTGTAAGGCTAAAATACCCAACTGTTGACCAAACAGTCGGTTTTTAAATCTCAGCCTGAAACATTAAACATCATCTACACATGCTGAAGAGCAGTGATACGGCGAAACAGCTTTCTGTGGATGACATTTCAATGAAATATATATATAATGAAATGTCATCTTCAAAATCACTTTCACATTTCTTACGGCCACAAAGAAATCAACGGTAACGCAATTTTTGTAGGTGAGCACAGGTCAACAACGTTTGCAGTTTTGCCGAATATTTTGTGCTTGGTTTGCAAATGCAAACCTTCGCAGCCGAGTAATAAATCACATTTACTTCCGCACTGTTTTATTGGATACAAATGCGGCGTCATGTATCCGAAGGTTTTGGATATTTTATACAAACCTTTCCGTCTCCTGCGTAGTGAAATGTTGCATCGGAAATGTAGATGATCAGACGACGAGCCCCACTTCGCCAGCCAATTTTGTCCTGCCAAATAAAAACGAAAAATTATCACACATCATTCTACACGAAATGCAAAAATAAAAAATAAAAGTTACATTTATTTGGAGAAAAACAAGAATGAGTCAAACATCTTGCTACTCAACTCCCCACCCATGTTGCCCCCCTATAAATCTGGGTCCTACCACAGTAGCTCTTTATGCTTCAGTGGAAATATGCCTTGTTTGGGCTTGATATAAGCAAATAAAAATTAAAGGCCATCCAATCCGGGTATTTACTGATGAAAATGCTATTTTAAACTTGTAAATCATAAAACTTGATCACCGACTCGCATGAGATAGCGAATGAGAGCGGCAGAAAACCAATGGACGAAAAGACTGCGGGCGACACGTTTTTAACAACTGCTACCTTCAATCAACACTGACTCAAACAAAACACTTTAGCACAAAGAAAATCGACTAGAGCTAAACAGACGCGATGTTGCTAGTCTCAGTCTTTTCTATAAATACTATTATGGCACGTGTTCTTCAGAATTATGTGATTTATTCCCTGCTTCTTTTGCTCCAGCTCGTTTGACTCGTTGGTCTAGTGGTCTCCATAAATTTGCTGTTTTGATTCCTTATTGTAATACAGCTTCCTATTCCAGTAGCTTATTTCCAAGAATTGCAGGCTTGTGGAACTCTCTTCCTGCTGACTGTTTTCCTCCTACCTATAGCCTTGGTCTTTTCAAGACTAAGGTCAATAGGCATCTCCTGTCTTTGCGATGATCATCTTTCGTTCTTGTTAGCTACTTACATCAAGTGGTTTCATGCCTTGTCTGGAGCGATTTCCATTAAAAAAAAAGAAAATCAAGGTATTCTCTCCACAACACTATTTATGCAATAACAATAATAATATCAAGAAGTTTTCTGTCAACAGCGTTTTGTTTATGAAGCTGTGGCACAATGCGTGACCTTTTGGGGAGCTAAGTGCTCCCCGTTATATTCGTAATCCTTATGCAAGACTTATTTAAAAAACAGTAATTCTCTGCGTTTTGAGATCACTGAGTGCATCTGTGCCTCAGTCGTATTTTGGAGGACTGAAGGTCGGTGTCAAACCAATTCAATGACAGGTGCATGTGATGGGATCAGAGATCAGACCCGTCGTCGTTCAAGAAAATCGGTTATCAAACTCAAAACAAAACATTTGACAAGGCGTACAAAGATGACGGCTGTATTCCCTCTCTCTCTTTCTCTCTCTCCCCCTCTGTCTCTCTCTCACTCTCCCCCTCTCTGGTAAAGAGATTGAAAATTTAGAGACTGGCTTTGAATTTTGAAAGAGACACACGCATCTTGTCGCGCCTTCTGCAAGCTATAAGAATGTGCTTCGGAAAAAAAAAAGTAAAATGATTTATTCCATTATTTACATAAGGTTCTTTTGCAGCACGATGGTCCCCAGCCAGTCAGCCAGTCCCAGAAGCGGACGACAGTGACTATCGTCAAACGATGATTGTTCACTGGCGATAACAAGACGAGACATTGCACATACGTGGACATGTTGTCACATATCGTCCCGTCGACAAAAGTCTGGCAAAGATCACCCAGCCGTCCAAGCGACCAAGAATAGATATCATACCAAGATCCATCTCGCCAAACAGTCAGATCACATTGATCGGATCACATTGATCGGATCACATTGATCGGATCACATTGATCGGATCACATTGGTTCCACGACCAAGATATACCCCCTCGGCTAAGCCATCGGATCACAAAGCTTGTCATGTTCACCTCATTCCTAGTAGATTGAGGAAAAAAATTTACTTCTCTGGAAAATCGTAATAAAATGTAAATTTAAAGAGGTAATATAGAATGGTATCGCATATTGTAAAAAAACGAGACAGCGCACAGCCACTAGCAAGTAATGCCACTTGCCTCATTACAGGAAAACAACAGTTTAAATAGCTGTTATAAACAAAATTTTGTTACTAACTATCATGATAGTAAATAACTTGTAAGGAAGAAATCGGCTATTTTGTAGTTGGGAAAAATAAAAATGTTTATTATTGATGAATTTTGATTTTTACTAATGATGTAATCAGATTTTTTATTTTTAGGTCACAATTGAAAAATGTCTCCATATTAACAAAGTGCAGTATCTGTTCTGCTGCTACACTTAGTATATTCTGTCCTCTGTCAGTGAAGGAAAAATCCTTCTAGACTGAGGCAATTTAAATTTTTGTTCCTATCTAGAGTGCCCCTTTTGAGGAGCTGAATTTTCCCGACATTATAAACCGCCCTCATATCTAACTTTGCCCTCGACAGTTGTCCGAGTGGGACTACATAATTTTTTAAATAAACTTTACTTGAGTATGATATTATAGTACCAATAACATGGTACAACAATAACAAATGAAAATTGGCTTGTCAGAATCAAGGTTTGATGTATCAGCTTATATGCTATTTAGGTCCAACTTCTAAAATCTGACAAGTTTATATGTTAGATACTAAAAAGGCATAAGAGGTGTATTCATGAGAAGCGTGTTTTATTAGCACACATTTGGGGGTCAGTTTTTAGCTTCATTTTTAAGTAAAAAAAAACAAAGAAAAAAAACAAAAAAAGAAAAGAACAAAAAAACCAAGAAAAAAAACCCAAAGAAACAAAGAAAAAATGACTCTTCTAAATTCTTCATCCAATTCTGAGAGAGTGAAACGACTCTGAAAGTCGTTAAATGGCGAACAGGATTCAACTTTTTTTTTTTTTCATAAATGAAAACTATTTCCTTAAAGGAAACCCCACCTTCCACCTCCATTACACTCGCTACTAAAAAGGCATCTTGTTTCAAAATGTCACTTACATTCCAGATTTATAAATTTCATGACCTCATTTTAGTTAATATCTCTCTCTCTCTCTATATATATATATATATATATCTCTTTCTCTCTCTCTCTCTCTCTCTCTCTCTCTCTACTTTGACTGATTCTAAAAAATTTAAAAAAAGTAAAATCTGCATTCTTTTTTTTTTCTCTTAAATTTTGGGTCCTGGGTATGACCTTAAAAGACATCCAGGGAAGCTGTGGGGAATGTAGAGTTGCCCCATAGTTGCCATTGCTCCCAGGTCCACTCTGGCCCGGAGTGGTAGTAACTGTAAGGGCCCCATCTATGGGTCAAATAGAACCTACTGGCGCTACCAAATAAGGCTGTCTGAAGTTATTGACTTCCTGGCTCAAAATGCACCAAACATTGATTGTTTTATTGTTTTTTTTTCCTTTGCAAAACTCAATCATGTTCTGCAAAATCCAAAACAAAATACAACAATTTCCATCCTCCCCTCTTTCTCCGCACGATACCTACACACATAAATCACTAATGGAGATTTCGTATTTGACTGTCTGAAGCCGAAACTATACTATTACTATCTTTTAATGCTCAATTCAGTTTGCGAAACTATTTCAAACTAATGTACTATCTTTCAATGCTCAATTCGGGGGAGGGGGGGTGTAGTAGAGTATCTGTTCCGGTGTCATGAGACCATCCTCCCAGGCATTACCTCCTCCTTTTCTTGTGGGGAGGGAGTGTAGTGTATGTTCTGCGCTCATGATGCCATTCTCCCCAAGGATTACCATCTCCTTTTTTGTGAGGTGGTGTAGTGTAGAATCTATTCTGTTGTCATGATACAATCCTCTCAAGCATTACCTCCTCCCTTGGGGGGAAGGGCAGTGTAGTATATGCTCGTTCGTCATATATACGAGCAAAAATATGCGATCGGATGGAGCATATCATATTGCTAGTTTAACATGATTTGTTTTATTTTTCAAACTCAACAAACAGTTGGGAAAAGGCATCATATATGATCACTGGGACGAATCAATTTGGGTTAGGGTTAGTGGTTAGTGGTTAGGGGCACACCAATTAGGATGTCTTTGTAGAGTGATGTCTCCATAAAGTTTCGTCTCTCCACTTCCAGTGGAACATTTGATTACCAAATACAAGGGCATTTTAAGGGTGGAGGGGGGGGGGTCTAATGTTAAGATTCACAGATTGTGATTAAAAATTGTGTACAGGCAACAAAATTTTGTTGTTGTTTTTTTTAAAAAAAGATTATGACATGCTGAACGTTTTGGAGTTAAAATCTATTTATTATTCCATGATAAATGCCAGTATACTGAAATCATATGCCCTTAATAGGGTTAAGATGAAAATTCATATACACTAAATGTACAAAAGCAAGAAAATTCCCAAATTTTTACACTTTTATTGTCATTAAGGGTATGCGAGCACAACAGGACTATGCATTTTACTTGTAGGAATTTTTCTTCAGCACACCTCACACACTTCATCCACTCATGCATTGAGATTTATATTGTAGTGATGTGATAATGAAATGGTTCGGTTGATATGTAGTCATACCCTTAATGACAATAAAAGTGTAAAAATTTGGGAATTTCCTTGCTTTTGTACATTTAGTGTATATGAATTTTCATCTTAACCCTATTAAGGGCATATGATTTCAGTATACTGGCATTTATCATGGAATGTCACTACTTTGTAAAGGCTATGCCTCAAGACAATGGTAATTTTTAAGGTTTTTTGGAATTTTCTGGAAAACTAAGGTATATGGTAAACTGAAATTAAAATGCCATCAACTAGACCCTAGAAACTCTATCTCTGCCAAAAATCAGCTGAATCCATCAAATAGTTGATGAGATACAGGGTGGCACATACGTACGTACGTACGTACACATGGATAACACAAAATCACTCCTGACCTTTCTGGATCTCTGGGTTGCCTTGACTAATGATGCTGAAATTCAACACACTTATAGAACCTATCAAATGAAAATTTTGTGCAAAGTTTTAACTAATTTGGTTTATTGGTTTTTGAGTTATGACTGATCAAAGAAATGAGATTTCTAGCATAGGTCATTTTTGAAATCTATTAAGGGATAGAGCGCTCTCGCGCCTCCCTTGATTACACATTAAATCTAAAGAAAAACACTTTTTAAATGAGTAAATATGCTACATAATCGACGGATCTCCAAGATGGCGGCATGCTTGATGATCGTTTTTTATTATCGCTCATGAAGCAAAAAGTGCTGAAATGCATTTTTTTCCTATTACTACGTAATACTAAATTGATTTCATCTCCGAAACGTTCATCATCATGTCATAATCTTTAAAAAAAAGAAAAAAACAAGCCGTGCGTGCGTGGCCCCCCTCTGTATGTGACTCGATGTGGCAAGTGTAAAATGCAATAAATGCGGGCAATTTAGGGCATTTTTGACCCTCCTTTGACCCCATAGGGGCGCGAACCAGAATTTCTCTGAGGTAAAGGATGCTCATTTTATATCCAGAACAATTGCCTCCACATTTTGGCCAAGTTTCAGTAAAATTGAATGGATGGATCAAACGTTATGGGAGGAAAGGGTCATTTTTGTCATTTTAGGGGGCTTTTGAACCCCTGGGGGCGCGAACCAGATTTTTTACAAGGTCAGCAATACTTATTTTCTATTAGGAACAATTGCCTCCACATTGTGGCCAAGTTTCAGAGAAATTGAATGGATGGATGAAAAGTTATGGGGGAAAAAATGTCATTTTTTGCCATTTCGGGGCCTTTTGAGCCCCTGGGGGGGGGGGGGGGGGGCTAACCAAATTTTTTTTCAAAAATCGGAGAATGTCACTTTCTAACCTGACCGAAGTTACAACTTCATGCAAAATTTCAGAGAAATTCAACGGATGGTTGCGGAGAAAAATCCGGACGGACGGACGGATGGAAATGCCTCAAAACATAGGTCTCCCGATTTTATAAATCGGGGGACCAAAAACAATTATTATCGCCTATACGCAATTTTCGAAGTATCTGTCTCCGACCGACGCGGATCTCAACATTTACCAAGTTTAGACTATCTGCCATGGCCGTGTAAACAGAAGATTCTAAAGTGAAGAAAATAATAATACAAACCGCAAATTAGTCTATTATTAATTACCGCGGCACACGAGATAGGCCTTCAGTTTTAGTTTTAACATCAGAGAAACGTATAAATTATCTGTCGCGTTCAAACATACAAGAACAGTCGATTTAGCAACAAAATTGAATAATTTAAAGAATCCACCGGGAATCGGCTAAAGGCTATACAAATGTTGCGATTAAAGTAATCAAATTAATGGACTGATGACATCTTATCGAAATATGATTCTATCTGTATAACTGTTCGACATATATACATATATTATTCAACATTAATAATACAATGCAGGCAAAAAACAGAAAATAATTTAGATAGGCCATCAACAAAAACAGCCCCTGCTGCTAACAATACAGAAGCATTCCTCATTCTGTATTGTTAATGACAGCTGTACTATCCTAACACTAATATCGGGCCTCCAATGGGTTTAAATTCTATGGATACTAACTAAATCTGCATATTGCACATTTGTATAAGCAGACTTTCATTATTATACTAAATCTGAGTCAATTTTAATCTCACAAAATACATGCTAAAATATTCTTTGAGTTAACACTTGAAAAAATCTCATTCTAATTGTTTGAATTAACCATAATTTGTAATTAACCGACCAAATGACGCACCGTTTAATAATTTTCTGTTTATCACCCTCTCTCATTGTATGTTTTTTACCGCCCCCCCTCTTATTTTATATGGTATCTATCACTCTTGCTTCCGTCACCCTCTCTGTTTATTAACAGTCAAAGTTAATAAAGAAAGGAATCAAAAAGATCGGAATAGTCCATTATGAACAAAAGGGGATATGAGGATAAAATACACAGTATATCATAAAATAAAATGCTGTGGAGACAAGATGTATGAAAAAGATAAAAAGGAAAAAGAAATTAAACACAGGAAGAAATGATAAAAAACGAGAGAGTTATCGGTTTCGTTAAGATCAATGAACGTCACTTTCTGAAGATGTTCGTTGATCCGAACGAAACTGGTAAATCTCTTGTTTTTGATGATTTTTTCCTGTGTTTAATTTGGTTTTCTTTTTGTATTTTTCATACAAAAAGGGGATATCACCACAATAGTAATACTATTAAAGCCATAGCTATAGAGAGAAAGCAGAAAGAGATTTGTGATGTTGTCTTAATTTTTTATATTTAACTGGCTTTGCAAACTCACTTATATATGCTTGTATATATATATATATATATAAGGAAGGTAGACTTACATCACATACAACTGCTTGCATCATTGCATCTAATCCACCTTCTGGATGGTCCAAGTTAGCAGAAGTTAAATTGCTCAGTTTATCAATTGTTTGCTGAAAAAGAAAAAGAAATAAAAAATACACACATTTTATAAAATTAAAAAATACACGAACATTAAATAAATTTAAAAAAAACACATTTAAAAAAATTAAAGAAAATTTAAATAAAAATCATTATTATAACTGAGTAATTTTTGTCAAGGTGACTGTTGATTGTTCATAGGCTCTAAAACTACTTGACAAAATCGCAAATTTTGCTAAGTACTCTTGGTTTGCTGAAAGTGACAGAAGGATAAAAAAAAATATCTTATTCCGATGGAAGGTGCTCGACTGAGCTCCAATCTCTGATGCACATCCTTGTAAGACATTCACAGCAAGAACCCGTCTATCTATCACAACTGAAAAGAGCTTTCCTTCCTTCCTCTGGGGTGCTTAGCATCAAACGAAATTTCTATGAATAGTGACTCTTCAAGAACTTCCCATCTGTGGAACACATTACCACGGGACCACTTCCCTGCAAGCTACAACAGGATCGTCTTCAAATCCAATGCCAATAAATATTTGTTATAAACTGTTCTCATAAGTCATCTAACTTTGTTCATTCCATTCATCATTTTCAATCCTCTCATAATTCAACTGAAAATCCATCCATATCATTAACCCTTATTCTCAAGTGTCTTTTAGCCTTGATAAATGGTAAATCATAAGTAAAAATATAAATACTACTACTACTACTAATAATAATAATAATAATAATAAAACCAAAAAAAACAACAGAGCCCACAAAAGGTATTGGCCAGAATTGAACTAAATTTAACATGAAGAGCCCTTTTGATGCAGGTTGTGTCATAATTGAAGTTAATTTTCCTGGGATGCAATGATTCGATCAGCCATCGATACCTGGGGTTTTACAGGGGTACTGGAACTCTCGTCTGTTGGTCTAAAAGTATATCATGTGTCAATTGCTCTTTAGCCTTTAGCTCGAGCCGTATTCTTTTAGCCGAACGTTCGAGATTTCCAGTGCTTCCGTGAAACCACATATATCGCACAACAAACATGTATCACACCACCTACTGCTGAGAACGTTGCAAAAAATTTTAGTAAATATCACAACCCAAATATTTGAATTATGCGTATTATTTTTTTGTTGCATTGTTTATTTCGAGTTACACTACTTTCATCTATTTGTTTAGAATATTCTGCTGATTAAATTTGAATTAAACTCGCCACCCAAGATATTTCCTCCACCACAACAGAAAATGCTTGTAATAAGTAATTGAGAGTAGCTTCCCTTATTTTGATTATCTCCCCTTTGGAGAACTCTTCTGTTTCTACTAATGTTATTATGAACTAACAATGTATCGACACTGTATACTGAATAAAGCTTTCCCAGGTCCACTGCGGTTCCTGTTCCTCATTACAATTCTTAGCAATTTCTTTTTTATACAAAGTATCCCTGCTGGTAAATATGGAATTGGGTTGCAATGTGAAGATTTAACATAAAAGTTCAATGCGAAAAGTTGGCATGAAGGGGAGCGAATTAAGGGCTTCCGAGTTTTCTCTTCCACTTCTTCTATATAATAGTATTCAGCTCTACACTCTACAACACCAGCAAGACAAAAAAAATAAGAAAATTATTTGACTTACTTCTTTCCCGCTGCAGAATGCTGTGGCGCACCTGAAAGCGGATTTTGACACTGCAAAATAGCCATGAACAGACCCATCGGCATTCTCCGGTAGGGGAGTTTAGGGCGATTGGCAATAAACCAACCCTTCCTCAAAGAGATCTGAGAGGATGCACCTCCTATGCTTGAACTGGACCATACCCCCCCCCCCCCCCCCCGACAGAAGAGGGCATAGAACCCCCACGACAGCCCCTGGTCTGTCGGATTGATTGCCGAGGCAAATCTTGGTTGGCATGAAAACAGCAGCGAGGGTGGGGAGTAGATGATCGTAAGAAATAAAATGATTAACTAGAAAGAAACTTCGTTTTTAAAGAGCTCCAATTGTTGAACTCATTCTAACAGGTTGGCGGATCCACTAAAAGCAAGTTTTCTGATTTGTTACTTGACGGTAGGATTTCAATTCCTCTGCTGGGCAGTAGATTTCATTTTATTTCTTCTTCAATCCCAAAATAAGAGTCAGATACGGGTTAAGATGGAGAACTGCCGCCGCATCTGGGGAGGCGGCGTTCAAAGTGCACTTCATTGCATAGACAGAATTCAAAATCAACTTCGCAATCTAGTGGGGGATGATCCCTTTCTCACAGAAGTAACGTTGCTAGTCTCTCTCTACTCTATCGTTATTTACATGGAAGATGCTCGACTGAGCTCCAATCTCTGGTTCCTCCCCATAAGACATTCACAGCAAGAACTCGTCTAGCTACCACCACTGCAAAGAATTTTCCTTCCTTTCTCTAGTTTGTTCAGCGTCAGGCAGAATTGCAGAATGATCTCCCATCTGTGGAACACGTTACCATGGGGCTGCTTCCCTGCAGATTACAACATTAATTCCTTCAAATCCAATGTCAACAGATTCCTGCTATGAACCGTCCTCACAAGTATTTTTACTAGGTTAATCGCAGCAATCATTTTCAATCCTCTCGTGATATTCTTCATTTCTCAACTGACAATCATTCCATCTCGTTTTTGGCCTTGATAAGTTGTGACCCTCTAAACTAGTAAAAAGAAATATATACTTACAGTGAAATCATTAATATTTTTCGACAACTTCAAAATCTGCTTGAAATCGTAAGATTTGACGCAGCGTAAAGTCTGATCTGGGGACGTACGACATGGATTTTGAATGCTGAAAAGTAGAAAGAAAAAAGTCATCTTTTGTATCGCGGCTCAAACTATGAATCAGCTATGTACAACATATTTTTTTGCTTATCAAGTCAATTGGCCTCTTGGAGATTGCTTATCAAGTCAATTGGCCTCTTGGAGATTGCTTATCAAGTCAATTGGCCTCTTGGAGATTGCTTATCAAGTCAATTGGCCTCTTGGAGATTGCTTATCAAGTCAATTGGCCTCTTGGAGATTGCTTATCAAGTCAATTGGCCTCTTGGAGATTGCTTATCAAGTCAATTGGCCTCTTGGAGATTGCTTATCAAGTCAATTGGCCTCTTGGAGATTGCTTATCAAGTCAATTGGCCTCTTGGAGATTGCTTATCAAGTCAATTGGCCTCTTGGAGATTGCTTATCAAGTCAATTGGCCTCTTGGAGATTGCTTATCAAGTCAATTGGCCTCTTGGAGATTGCTTATCAAGTCAATTGGCCTCTTGGAGATTGCTTATCAAGTCAATTGGCCTCTTGGAGATTGCTTATCAAGTCAATTGGCCTCTTAGAGATTGCTTATCAAGTCAATTGGCCTCTTGGAGATTGCTTATCAAGTCAATTGGCCTCTTGGAGATTGCTTATCAAGTCAATTGGCCTCTTGGAGATTGCTTATCAAGTCAATTGGCCTCTTGGAGATTGCTTATCAAGTCAATTGGCCTCTTGGAGATTGCCTGGCAGCAAACGAAATTTCCATGAACAGAGTTTCTTCCCATTTGTGGAACACGTTACCGTGAGACTGCTTCCTTGCAAACTACAACATGGTCATTTTAAAATCAAATCTCAACAAATACTTATCATAAACCGTCCTCATAAGTAATCAAATTTCATTCTTTTCACTTATAATTATCAATCCTCTCATAATATTCTTCGTCATTTAACTGACAATCTACCCATCTCATTAACCCTAATCCTTGAATGGCTTTTGATCTTGATGAGTGGCGACTCGTCGGTAAAAAAAGAAAGAGAATCTTGTAAGTTTTACCAAGACAAGCTTTTCTAACAGACTTGCATGTCATTTATCATATCATAGTGCAATTCAACAACATTTAAACGGTAAACATCTTAGTTATACTAATATTAGAGAACTAGCAGACCCCGTGGAAATTCCATGGTGCTTTCTATATCAATCTGTATAATTTACTGCTAAAGATAATATTTATTTTGTGTCAGGATCAATAATATTAATTAGAAATGACTCTTCTTCCGTAAAAATAATTGCCATAGTCAGCTAAATACTTTTAATCATAAATATAAATATTATTATGGGTTAGGGTTAGGGTTAAGGCCCATTCTTGAGTATGCCATCCAAGCAACAAATCCCTATCTTCAAAAGATATCGTACACCTGAAGCGTATTCAAAAGTTGACAGGATGGTGACACGATCCTCCAAACTTACCTACAATGAACGGTTTCAAAGACTAAATCTGTAATCACTTGAGCAGCGAAGGATGCAAAGGGGACCTGATTCTGACATATAGCATCATCAACAGGAATATAAATCTACCTTTATAGGAGTTTTTCACCCCAACATCTAGTTGCGGTCTTTGTGGTCACCTGCAGCTTATGTACCATCGTTGCTTTTGTCTCAACAGAAGAAAAACAGCATTTTGCCAATAAAATTGATTGATTGATTGATTGAAGTGAAATATGAAAATTATTGAAACAATGTAAATCTACCTTTAGAGGAGATTTTCACCCCAAAGCATAGTCGTGGTCACCCGCAGAAGATGTACCATCGTCATTCTCATCTCAACAGAAGAAAGGCAGCATTCTCAATCCATGTTCCTGCTTCCTGGAACAGATTGCCAGAGGAGGTTGTGCTGATGCCTACCATATCCAGGTTTAATTAAAGTCGCCTTCGACAAACATTCAGACGTTATATAGATGCAATATCTTCTGTCTTTTTACATGGCTTGCTGCACTTTGCTATGTTTTTGCCAATAAAAGTGATTGAGCGATCGTCGGGTTTGGGCGGGTTAATGTCCGATGAGTGTGAAGCCCATCTAAGATCACACTTCCTACTGATGAGATGATTACCAAAGTGTCCCCGCATATGATTGAATAGCAATAAAACAAAGACTGTTGGCCACTATTGACTGAAACTTGGTGGACAAGTCAGGCGCAGACTCAGGTTTATGTGTATCAAATAGGACTCTATAGCAGAAATGTTTGTGAAGTTTATTAACGATTCCATGCACAGTTGAACATGAAAAGTATTTTCTATGGAATACTCACCCACTATACGAAGTGTCCGTATAGGGAAGAAGGACTTTGTCGATGAAAGATCCGATTCCAACATGGAGGATTCCAGTCAACTCTCGGATGCTGTTAACTAAACAGAAGAAAAACAAAATTAGCAAACAAAAACAAAAGACATGCACCTTTCATCAGGTAAAGAACAAATTTGTATAAGTTAGTGATTGAACGACAATAAGATTAATAACGACTCTTAACCAGATTGGCGGCGATCAAAGTACATGGCCTTGTGTCTAATTTGTTTTGAATGTAATTTTTTATATTTTCTGAAAATAAATCAAAGTGTAGTATTTGTTCTAATGCTACACTTCATTTTTTTTCTGTCTTCAATCAATCCTTCTAGACTGAGGTATTTAAAAAAAAAATTTTTTTTATTATTGTGTCAATTCAGAGTTTCCTTTTTGGGGGAGCTGGATTTTCCACAGATTAAAAACCAGCCTTGTGTCTAACTGCTTTCGTGGGGAGCCAAGAGTCTGCTCTATCTCAATGTTTCGCCAGCGTTTGTGCTACAATTCGTATTCATACAAACTAACATCTCAATCGGTAAAGTTAAAAAAACGAAATAAGAAAGAGGGAAAGAAAACGTCTCATTATGGAGATAGAGTGAATGATTTTTTTTTCCAAATTCATTTCTGACGGCAAAAAGTAGTTGTCTCACTTGCTATTTGCTTTCTCAATTTCCTTAAATACTTGAAATGTTTTTTTTTTTTAATTTTGTTTTTTTTACTCGCTAACTTTTGTGTGACAGGACGGATTTATATTTATTTATATACAAATAAATACACATTGGTCTTTATTATCGAGTAAAGGATGATAACATAGGTTTTGGCCATGCTGCTTAACACTTGGAACACGTTACCACAGGATTGTCTCCCCATAGATTACAACATGGTCATCTTCAAATCCAACCTCAACAAATAAAATCATTATTTTGACGCCTGGATGCTTCATTCAATTTTGCATTTTACCCAGATGAGGCGCCAAACAGAAAAATTTTCTGTATACAAATGGGTGATCATTTACCAAGTAGAATCGGTGAATAAAAACAAGGCCAAAAGCCAATTGCGAACAAGGGTTAATGAGATTGTCACTTCGCTGATAAACAATATTATGAGAGGATTGAAAACGATGGGGGGGAATGGACAAAATTTGATTACTTTCCATTCATGGTTTTCAATCCCCTCATAGTATTGTTCATCAGCAGAAAAGACATGCCACACATGGGGGGGGGGGAGGGCTATTTTAACAAATAGTTTACTTTATTCTCGTCACCCCAATTTCCTTATCACAATGGTGACAGTGCGGTGCTCTTTCATAAGTGTACATCTACTCTGGCTGAGTTGCCTCTTCATAAGGAAGGCTTTTCTCCAGACGAGTCCAAGATTTTTGACTCGAATTAAAAAACAGCCTTTTTGCCTCTTAATGTGATATCGCGATTTGAGATCGGTGTGGATGCTATTCACCAGTCCGACACCGCATTTTATGATGTGGTTTGGACATTTAGGTACTTGAGTAGAACCTGTGCACCAAAGAACTTAAGAGATTCCCGAGTCTTGACGTAGATACTCAAACGCTCATTGAACAGAACAAGCAATCTATTTTTTTGCAAGCAATGTATTTTACGAAAATTGTGTATTTTTTCTTGATTGTCTAGAAGAGGGCAATGTTTGTTTTTTTGCGAACTTAGGGTTAGTGGTTAGGTTTAAAGGAGGGTTTCTTTTTTGCGGTTTTGTTGCCACCTGGACTATGGGTTAGTTGTAGGTTTAAAGGAGTTTTATTGGGGAGGGGTTATTGCCATCATGACTTAGGGTCAAGGGAAGTTTTTTTTAGGGAGAGGGCTATGTTTTCTTATTTTTTTAAATTTATTATTCTTTCGGTCATTTTTTTGTGAAAGAAGACATTATCCATAGAGGCTAGTGTGAGTGAAGTGGGGTGGAAACGGGCCGTACTCGTTCTCCAGTTTACGTTGCGAAATAGTGCGCTCGGGGTTCATTTAGGCATCGTTTCTGGCAGTGCTTTAACGTGCGGAACAAAGGCATTGCCAGAGTGCGTGCGTTCAGAGGATGAATGAAAGTGTTTTTTGTGGGGGAAGGAAGACTGCAAATAGAAGGTGGTAGGCTGATAAATCGGAAGAAGGCATATTTACGAAATATTAGAAGGGTTAATCTATTATCTGTCTATCTTGATAAAGTCCAGAATTTGTTGTCAAAACTTGGGAATCTCCGTTATAAATTAGTGGTGTGCTATTCTGCACAAGTACCAACATTTTTCTTAGACAGGTTACTGAAACTCATGGAAGAATGACAACAAAAACAACAATAATAATTCATCTTAAGTTAAAATACATATTTAATTTCCATAACTATGGATCCATTTCCTTAACCATGAGTTTTTTATTGTCAGAGGGGAAATGTGAAAGGTCTGAAACCCCTATCTACTAGAATTTTACATGTGTTCCCCCACTAAGTTCTGATCTGCAATTGTTCAAATCTTTCCCCATTAAGTTAACCAATCAGCTATCTACCCTCATATCAGGTGATACGTTCAGATTATTGAATGCCGTTATTTAAGTAAAGATTTTTATTCTTGAATTTGTTTATATCTTCAAATATTTATTCATAGTATTTTGTTTAAATAGTCATTCAGAACGCAAATGCATGAATGGATGCAGTTTCATATCATACCCGGTACTGATTCTAGCTAATTCACAGATGGGACCCTGATTCCGGAACAAAGCAAACCTGAGTGTGATGATAACTAAGGGGTGACTCCACAATCTCCCAAATTCGCAAATTGGGCCCTCACCATCGGATGTAGTTTCATGTTTTATCCAGGACATCAGGTTACAGGTGAACCCGAGGTCAAACCTCGTCACGCATACCCAAAGTAACCTTAAATGCATTTGGCAAATTATTCTACACTTAACTACAAAAGCATATTACTGCAAACAAATATGTAACCCGAACGATGTGCAACCATGATCACTTGTCACCATTCTTGTTCCCACAAGTATCGACCTTTGTATGCAATCGCTTAAATAAAAGAGACTGTATGTATCGATCATCTCAGCAAAAACAATCTACTCAGTGGCAAGCAATATGGATTTCGTCCTGCAAGATCAACAGATGATATGCTGACTATAATATCAGACAGGATCAGTGAAGCTATTGACAGGAACTTCATTGATAGGGTTTGTTTCACAAGCTTGTTAGCTATGGAATATCTGGAAATGTCTTCTCAACAATCAAATCCTTTCTCTCTGATAGGTTTACAAAAGTAGTCGTTAATGGGCAGAAGTCTGATGACACAATCATCTATGGCTACACTTTGAAGAGCATTAATGATAAACATTTTTCTGATTCTCTCTTTCGACCTGAAGCACGTGTTGCATGTGCTGCAATGGGGGTAAAAGGTGACTGATTAGGGTTAGGGTTACTTTTAATACGTCTACAACCAAGCTTCTCTCTTTTCACCACCAACGCTTGGATCCTCACTTTTCCCCAATGGCTCTCTTCTTGAGGAAGCCCCCTGCTTTGATAAGCTTTTAGGACTGACCTCCTCCTGTTCAAACCTGAGATAAAAGATTTACATCAAATCTGTTGCTCAGGTAGCTGGAAAACTAGTTGGATCATTCTACTGCTCACTCCTGACACAATCCTCTCCCTGTGTAAGAGTCAAATACGTCCTAAGATGGGGAGGTACTGTTGCCACATCTGGGGAGGTGCCGCTCAGAGCATCCTGCTATGACAGAGTACAAAACTGACTTCGAAATCTAGTGGAGGATGTCCCCTTCTTTTCCCTACTATCTCATTCTCACAGAAGAGACGTTGCTAGTCTTTCTCTACTCTATCTCTATTTTCATGGTAGATGCTCGACTGAGCTCCAATCTAGGGTTTCTCTCTGTAAAACATTCACAACAAAAACTCGTCTAGCTACAACCACTGTCAATAATTTTTCTTTCTTCCTCTGCTTACCTAAAACCAAACGGATGTTGTATCACCGTCTACCTGACAAACTCACTAACCCTTATCCTCGAGTGGCCTTTGAACCTTGATAAGTAGCGACTTGTTAGTAAAAAAAAAAAAACTTCCATAAGCAAAGTTTCTTTCCAAGAACTACCCGTCTGTGGAACACAATACCACGGGGCTGCTTCTCAGCTGACTACAACATGGTTATTTTAAAATCCAATGTTAAAAAATTCATGTTGAACCGTCCTCTTAAATAATCAAGTTCTGCCGAGTTTCAACAATCGTTACCAATCTTAACGATGTTGTCTCACCACTCACCTGACAAGCTAATTAACCCTTATCCTCGAGTGGCCTTTGGGCTTTGATAAGCGGTGACTTGTTAGTATATAAAACAATCTAGGTTTATATCTGTTGTCACCAAAAGTAGGTAACTTTTTCCACAGTTCAGACTTCGGCTTTTTTTAAAACTATTGCTATTAGTCGTCTAATCAAATATTTAAGATGTCCGCCTTTGGCTTTTGAAGAATAAGAAGAAAAAGAAAGATAAAAAGAAGAAGGATGTTCGAACTTACCCAATTCTATGGCCACTTTCTCCAATTCCTTGATGAACGGCACCATCGTGTACGAAAGATCCATCAGGAAATACATATCTACGGGATAATCTTTGGCCAAATAAAACTCAAATGGAACATCCACAGTTTCCGCTGGAAAATGAAAATAACATTTATTTGAAGATTTACAAGTTAGCAAAACGGTGTATCGGAAATTAAAAATTTAAGTGTTCATTTGGTTGTTTTTTTTTAAAGATACAACTGTGTGATGATAGCGGAAAACAAATTGTCATTTGTAAATTCAAAACAGTTTAAAAAAAAAAAACACTAAAAGAAAAGAAAATTAAACACCAAAAAAAAAATACAATAAAAGAAAAAAAAAGGAATTAAAAAAAAGAATAGAAGAAAAAAAAATAGTGTAAACTCGTCTGTTTAATAAAATATAAAAGTCATTATCATCATCATCATATTAAGTTTAACGTCCGTTTTACATGCTGGCATGTGTTGGACGGGTTTTAGAAATTGACTTCTAAACTAACCTATCTCTGACCAGGTCTTTATTTATCCTCCTTTCTCTCAAATCTTTCCTTATCACTTCCTCCCATGTTTTCCTTGTTCTTCCCCCTGCCAACTGACTGCTACATTAACTGTTCTACATCTAATAAAAACACTTTTATTCATTCTTTCAATATGACCAAACCAACGATGTCTCCTGTTGACCGACCAACGGACAGACATATTCTATTATAAAGAAAATGCAGGCGCACACAAATAAATTCCCTTTTCTCATACCTTAAAAAAGTACAGAAAAGCGGCCATACTTGTTGGCTGTGGGCCAGTTTTACTATGTGTATCTTCTAAATAAATAAATGCAAAAGTTTTTTACGATCTATTCTGACTATGTTAACATCAACACAAGTTAGGTATATTTAATTCTAATGATATAAAAGCATATTGAAATACTATATATAAGCATCTACAACTCACTCAATATTTATTTTTAAGTTTCTAATGAATTAATATTCTGTAATATACCTTTCTAATTTGTATTGTCAAATTTTCTTCTACATACGCAATAGTTTCATTGATAGGGTTATTATTATTATTATTATTATTTACTCACTAGGAGTTATCACACTGGTCATCGTCAGTGATCGCCCACTGCCGACAACCTGTGGTATTCCCTGGAGTCTGAGTGACAACAAGTCTCCTCAGACTTCCAGTATGCTCCACCTCTTTTCGTTCATCACCGCTGATGACCTTGCGGTATCGCAACAGCCACCTACCAACGATTTTCCGCTGTTAAGGGCCATTGGTCCCCTCTGGGGCCCGGGTGGCAACAAGCCTACCCAAGGTCCCAGAGCTGTCCGCGCTCTTCCAGTGGAGGTCTGGTTTGCGCTTTCCCTCCTCGACCCTATGTCGCTTTCCCTCCTTATTATTATTATTATTATTATTATTATAAATAAAATTAAATGAAGAGATTTTATTAAAGATATGATAGCGTTTTAAAAACTTTTTAGAATCTTATTTTCAAGGGAGATAATTTACTTCCGGTGTATATCCGTCAAATATCGCTTGGATGTCCAGAACAGATACTACACTTTGATCTTAGCCAAAAGGCCAAGGAACCATAAAAAAGATTTTTTTTGTAACACAGCATTTTTAAATTAAAAAAAAAATGATTTAATTGAAATATTTTTTTAATGGGCGGTGTAGTGTAGTATCGGTTCTGTTGTCATAAGACTGTTCTCTTTCAAAAATGCGACTGGAAGGAGCATATATTTGCTAGTATATTAATAAACCACATTTTCGTAATTTCTGTTTATAAAATTCCATTAAATCTACATGTTTAGCGATGGAAATGCTATTTCGGAATTTATGTGTGACAGACAGACTGACGGACGGAACCTCTTATAGAGATGCTTGGACGCATCTCAAAGAAAATGCGTTCGTTTTGATTTTCGTGTTTAGTGCTGAAAATGCTATTTCAAGCGAGGATGTGACAGACTGACGGACGAAGTCTCTCATAGAGATGCGAGGACGTATCATTTTCTCCCTGTCATCTTCGAAGTTGTGTAACTATAGATGCTCGACTGAGAATAATGCGGATACTTTCCACACGTCTGTAATAATAACTGCATAAAATTCTATAAGATGGCGATATTTATGCTGAGGGTAAACGGGATTCATTTGGTGCTGAATAAACAATATTCTGGCATTTGGAAATCGGGCAGACGAAGAAAAAAAAAAAGGGAAAAGAAGGAAAAAGAAAAAAAGGAAGAAGGAAAAAGGAAAAAGAAGAAAAAGAAGAAAAAGAAGAAAAAGAAAAAGAAGAAAAAGGAAAAAGAAGAAAAAGAAGAAAAAGGAAAAAAGAAGAAGGAAAAAGAAGAAGAAGGAAAAAGAAGAAAAAAGAAGGAAAAAAGAAAGAAAAAGGAAAAAGAAGGAAAAAGAAGAAAAAGTAGAAAAAGAAGAAGGAAAAAAAAGTAGAAAAAGGAGAAGAAAAAGGAAAAAGAAGGAAAAAGAAGAAAAAGTAGAAAAAGAAGAAGAAGGAAAAAGAAGACGGAAGAAAAAATAGAAAAAGAAGTAGAAAAAGGAGAAGAAGAAGATGACGAAATGCTGCACGTCTGGGAGACTTCCTTGCTGTACAAGTCAATTGAATTGAGATTGGAGATATTATGCAGATGTCGGCTTGTGGTTCTCAGCCTTTTAGTGTTTGTGCCACACCTAAAAGAAAACACTTTGTTTATTGTTCTGTTGTTATCCTTCTCCTTTAGAATATTGGAGAAGGTGGATGATGAGTGTAATGGATACTGTCGCAGACTATGGAATTGGTGATGCAGAGTTCAAATCCTAGCAAATAGCCAATGCTTACTTACACACTAATTCTGAGGATCAAGGATATAAAACTACAATTTCTTCCCAGGTTCTTTACATGTCTTTCTTACACATGTGGTCATATGACAGTTTCCCCATGTCTTTACGTATTCCTTTGAACTGTGAAACTTTCAAGCTGCACTGGTTGGATAGTAGAGGGCGGACAAGACAGTTCTGCATCGTATGGTCCTTCACTTCAACATTTGCAGATGGTTGGGTCGATTTTGTAGTCTCATCTAGCCATAGCATGTTTTGATCGTCCCATTCCCATTCTCAGACAGTTGGACCCGACGATGCTTTTGAGCCAGGAGGGAGGGCCTCAGAAGAGGGGATTCCATGTCAATAGGACGGGATCCATTCTCTTGTCTGCTGATCCACAGCTGCAGTCTGGTCTTTTTCTGAGATGTTGTTAGGGGCTCGACATGGCTGAGGAAGCTTCTTCTTGACTTCGGTCATTAGGTCCCGTCCACGAAGAAGATGGTGTTCATCACTGGTAGCCTTTGTGATCTCTAGTTGGATAGTAACTTTCCGTCTAACATCTGCGGCTATCGATAAAGTAGCAACTTGGGTTCAATTAATTGCTTGCAATAAATAATGAGTTTCGGCATTAAATAAGAAGGTGGATCTTGAGTTTACTTTCGGCAGCCTTGTAACTCTTGCCAGCTCCCCTATTTTGTCCTTTCGTCCCTACATTCAATGAGCAATCTTTGAGCAATGTTTCTGACAAAGGAGGAAGAATTGCTGTTATTTGAGTCGGCTGTTGTTTTGAGTGGGTGGTATGTGGAGATGTTCAATCCTCTCATAGTATTCATCATCATTCAACTATCAAATTATCCATCTCAATCCTCAAGTGGTTTTTGGCCTTGATAAGCGGTGACTCGCCTTTATGATTTGAATAAATAAACAATAGTAACTAAAAAAAATGTGCAAGTCACATAGAGACGAGAAATACAGACACACAAGAAGTGGTTACACAATTTTATTAATGCAGAGATTAGAGACATAACAAACAGCAAAAACAAAAATGCTGACTCCCTATCAAAGAAGCATGGAGTCGGATAAAGGGAAATATGATTTGTCGGTTTAAAAAAAAAACCCTGACTCAAGCTAACTCTGGTGTCAGGATAAAAATGGTATAAAGACCCCCCCCCCCCAAAAAAAAAAACAAAACATGAATGACAAGGAGTGGCATGGATGGTGTTATAAATTCGGACTGCATTATAAATTTGAGCAATCGACTAACTCTAACACCACACTCCCATCATGCATGAAAACTGTTCTCAACTTACATGGCCTGATACGCAGATAAACTTGCTGGGGTCTCATTTGAATGGCTTTTTTTGTTTGCCCACCATCTGCCGTTTTGTCATTCTAGAGTTTGGAAGAAAAAAAAATATATATATAAATAAATGCATACAATAAACAAACCGATATATTTCAATTTCTAAATGGAATCAAAGAATGTTTTGGCTACGTAAAAAAAATGTCATCTTAGGATCCAGCATAATGTCGTTTAAAATTCGCAATTAAAGAATTGTGACTTATCACCATTAGTTTGGTGCATGTCCAAGGCCATCCCTATAAGAGGCTGAGAGATCTAATATTTGAGGCTTTTACTGAAGGCAAGATTTCCAGTCAGTCAGCTTAGCAAAACCATTTTCCCTTTTTTTTAGTAAAAAAAAAAAAAAAGACGTTGCCAACTCGATTTGTTGAAGAAAAATTGTTTAACTAAAAAAAGAGAGGTATTTCTTGAATAAAGAAGGATTTCACTATGAAAAGAAAACCATGAAACGATTATGACAAACTTTTACAAAATATCTAAACACTAACTAGCAATTTTGGCTTCAGAAATTAAACTACTGTTTCAAAAATGAATAATGGTGAAAGATTGTTCTAAATCCAGTTAAGACTCAGCTTGTGTCTTGCAATCGTAGGCGTGCCCCTTTTCTTCCTGAGATTCTCATGGATGACTCTGCTCTTGAGGAGAAATCGACTCTGAAACTTCTTGGTTTTTCTCTCTCATCAAATCTTTCTTGGAGTTAGTACATTAAATCCATTGCTCTTTCTGCTTCTCGTAAAGTCGGTTCTCTCTATCGCTCCAAACACTTTCTCACACCTGAGGCTATTCTCTATCGCTACAAATCTACAATCAGACCATGTATGGAGTACTGTTGTCATATTTGGGCTGTTTAATCTCTGTCTCATTTGAGGATACTTGATGAGGTGCTGAAACACATCTGTAATCTGTAATCTCTACACCCCCTATCTCACAGACGTGATGTTGCTAGTCTCAGTCTTTTCTATAAATACTATTATGGCATGTGTTCTTTAGAATTATGTGATCTATTCTCCGCTTCTTTTGTTCCAGCTTGTTTGACTCGTTGGTCTAGTTGTCTCCATCAATTCGCTGTTTTGATACCTCATTGTAATACAGCTTCCTATTCCAGTAGCTTCTTTCCAAGAACTGCAGGCTTGTGGAACTCTCTTCCTGCTGACTGTTTTCCTCCTACCTATAATCTTGGTATTTTCAAGACTAAGGCCAATAGGCATCCACTGTTTTTGCGATAATCATATTTATTCTCGTTAGCTCCTTACATCAAGTGGCTTCATGCCTTGTCTGGATCGATTTCCATTAAAAAAAAAAATTCAATTTTGACTTTTTACAGTATACTCAGAAAGTAAAACGTAATTTATGATCTAATACAGAATATCGGCTGAAATAAATTTGATGGCTTAGAATTCCACATAAGAATGATATTTTCTCGAGTGTGAAGTGATGCTGACAGCAAGACGATAAAGTTTTGCGAATTAATTCTAAATAAAGGGGAGAAATTATTCTCTAATTGTAAGAAAGCAAAATTATCTTGTAATTTTACTTATAAAACATTTACTAACATTTTTACAGAAAGAAAAGAGAAGATAAAACATCATAGGATATAACTACTCAAATTAAGTCAGTCGGATTTCGAAAAGTCAGACGTAAATAGCAATGAATCGGCCAAATCGATGTTTGATTCTGACTAGGCAGTCAGGTTTCACATTTATCACTGTCATTTTCTGGAAAAATTCAAAATTACAATCGTTTTCATCATTTATATATTCTATCTGGTCAAATGACTATTTCAGTAATAGAAACTTAGAGAGATTCACCATTTGTTACAAAGGAAAACAATTCAAAATGGCGCCAACATTTAGTGAAAATATAACGTCGCCGCAGGGTACTAAAATGGCGTAAAGATTTAATCTCAGCTCTAAATAATTACTTTTAATTTTTACAGCGATTCCCAAACAAACAAAAATAGAAAGTCGGTCTTTTCTTGATTGCACATTTTTCATATGTAATTTAACAAGAAAACTTTCACAACTAAATCGGTATGATACGAAAAGGGAGAGAACTCTACCTGTAAGTTAATGAACAGTGGCAAAAATGAATCGTGGACGAGTCCATTGTGGGTGGGACGTCGAGAAAGAAAGAAAGTGACTTGATAACTTTTAAAAAGGAAAAGGTTCCGCAATGCAAAGGAGACTTGAAAAGCGGCGGTTTCAGAAACACAAAGAGCCAGAGCGCTTGGTGATTGGAGTATCAAAGTACCGGAAGAATGGGAGTTTACCGATGTTTATGGCACCGATGAAGCTTTATTGGCTATGGTACCCAAGCCGTCTTACTATTAGGCTTTCGTGTCCGCTGACTAAAAATGCGACTGATAAGCAAGTTGGTACACTGAAGGAATCCCCTGACTTGTGTTTCATCAAACAGATAATTGGAAGTGCTTGTGGAACAATTGCTTCAGTTCACGCTCGGATAGACAATGCAGAGCAAATTGCTTTCCAATCGGATGTATATATGAACGAGTTTCTAGCAGAAACCAAGTCTGTGACCTCAGCAAGAAAAAGACGGTCATGAGACAAAAGTATATGAAAAGATTTTTTTTTATATGTGCGTGCATAGCCGGCGTAAACCATCCGGTGATGGGAAATAAAGAAAAGCAAAGTTTTTCAATATACGTTCTGTTCTTTGTCATTCTTGTGTACCCCGAAAGAACGGGTAAGGCAACATTCCTTCTAAAAGTCAACAGGCGGTAACTCGTACTTTATTTACTTCCACTCGGACTATTTCAACTCATACAGGCACCAATCAAAATTCCGTTTCGTCAGTTTTCTGATCGTGTTAAATGTTTTGTAAATAATAATTATTACTACTACTATTTATAATAATACATCTATTACTGATAATAATCAAAGTAATGATTACAAATCAGTACGTGGGTTATATATATATATATAAGAAATTATACAAAATTGCTGACTATTTATCTCGTTAATTGTACATTATCTTAATCCATCCACATTACATATACAATCTCTAACTATATAAAGTTAGGTATGTTTATATATTTGTATTTTTTTGTACTAAAGAGTCACTGCTTATCAAGGCCCAAAGGCCACTCGAGGATAAAGGTTAATGAGTTTATCAGGTGGACAGTGACACACCACCGTGAGGATTGGTAATGATGGTTGAAATTGGGCAGAATTTGATTTAAGAGGACGGTTTAACAATAATTCGTTTAACATTGGACTTGAAAACGACCATATTGTAGTCAGTTGGGAAGCAGTCCTGCAGTATTGTAAGAGGTCCAAATGTGGGATATATTTAGTTTCACGCAAAAGGGGATAAAAAGGGTGTGGAAGCCCTTTGTTAAAATTCAGACACTCTTGATTTTTTGTGCAATTTTAACAATAGACATCAATTAATAAATATTCCCAAAATTTCATTTTTTTTTGGGGGGGGGGGTATTTAAAAAGGGTACCCTTATAGATGACGCACCATGTTTCCGTGACTTCAAGCTCTTCCAAGACCTGCCCAAACGTTGACGACGCGAAGTCACGGAAACATGTTGCGTCAGCTATAAGGGTACCTTAAAAAGATTTTAGGGAGCGTACATAATATAGACACCACTTTCTGTGGCTGAGTGGTTAACGATGTGGACTGAAGACCTGGGTGTGCCGGGTTCGAATCCAGTTCGTTTCCACAAAAACACTTTCATCAAAACCCACACCCGACCTGGAGAGGAGGTAAATAAAATAATATAGACACAAAAATTTCAGATTTGTTTAGTATCATTATATTTTGATTTTGATTTTTGTAAGGGGACATAAAAGTGTTGTAAAACTGTTCTGTTCGGGGGGGGGGGGGAATTAATTGTACCTGCCCTAGGACGGGTATTTATGAAACATTTTTATGTATTTTATAAAGGCATTCATTAACTGGAAGTAAAGTTATGCCCGAAAGATGCAAACGAAAAATAAACACCTGGGGGTAAATTTTTCTTGGATATTTGTTTACATACAGTTTATAAATATATAAAAGAAATGAGAAACTGGACTTCCTGTACTCTATGTAAATATGCCTCATTAAATAACATTTTTAATTAACCCATAACAACGTATATATAAATATATATATAAATATATATAGTAAGCTATGAAAATATATTTATGGCAATTAAGCTACACAGAAGCTCCCGCGTTGCATCCCCGGGGGGGAATCTTCAGATTCTTCAGCCTCTGTGTAGCTTAATTGCCATAAATATATTTTCATAACCCACTACCTAGCTCTACTTACGTATCGAGCACTGTTGAGGTAAATACTGAAAATTGATCCATAAAAAAAATGATATCTCCTTATAAAATTTTATGTGGATACATGAAATACCAATTATATATATATATATATATATATATACTAATGATAATAGAATTAACGATAAGTGAAATATCGTAGAGTGATCTATCTCGATAAAATAAAGCTCAATACGTTGAGTAGAGCAATCAATTTTAAAGAAAGAAAGATGAAGATAACAAAATTGTACAAAATTACATAAAGTTACATAAATTAATACAAATTTTATTACATCGAAAGTTCCGATGCAAGGAGTTACATTAATCCTGTAATTAATAATGTAACTCCTTGCATCGGAACTTTCGATGTAATAAAATTTGTACAATTTTTTATCTTCATCTTTCTTTCTTTAAAATGTATATATATATATATATAGTTTTGGAAGTTTTTCAACCATTAAAACTATATGAAAAAAAAATTATCTCTCTCCATATATATATATATGGAGAGAGATAATTTTTATATATATATATAAACACTTTTAGTCCCAAGTCCTTCATTAGAAAACTACTTTTCTTGTAAGTCAATTACCTTTTCACAGTCACTATATTAGTTTGCTTCCAAGAATTTATGCTAGTTTTAACATTATTTAAGGGATCATTATCATCATCAACAACAACCGGTTTATTTGTTGAATCAGACCACAATTAATTCTCTGATGAGGGTGGGGCCTGATTGTCTAGTCTCGATCTAAGTCTTCCCCTCCATTCTTGTCTTTGGTGAGGCTCGACGGAATCTATACCCATGGCTTTCCTATCACGTTTAATCACGTCCTCTCAAGACAACTTGGGTCTGCCAGAGGTGGTCTTCTCTGCTGGCACATTCAACTGTCAGGCTTTAGCAATCCAGCCATTGCTGCGCCCAACGTGTCCCAACCAATATATATGTATATATATATATATGGCATAATAGAGTATTCACAGGCAGATCAGGGTTCAATCCTCGGTCTAATCACACCAAATACTCCCAAAAAATGGTACTTGACGCTTCCTTGCTAATCACTCAGAATTATAAAGTGAAGATCAAGGGTAAGTGGAGCAATCCAAGAAAAGGAGTGGCGCTCTCCCCTATATCTCAGGGATAGTAGCTAACAAAAAGGAACCATTCGACTATGGTAGATCCATATATATATATATATATATATATATATATATATATATACGATCTGGTATTGTGATGCCATCCAGCATTGCTGAGTTTAAATCGTCAACGACTTCCTGGAACAACGTGAAAAATGTTCTCTGCGCGTTTCTCCGCTTTCTTTAAAAAAATTCTCTTCGCGTTTCTGCAGCTTTTTTGTTCACTTGCTTTTGATGATTCGACGAAGAATCGAAAACGTTCGTGAACCTTGATTTTAATACAAAAAAGACCATCAGAAAAATTGAAAAATAAAAAAAAAGATGTAATTAAACAGACGAATTCTGTTATTTTTAACAATGTTTGCATAAATGAGAAAATGCTGCCTAAATACACACACATTATATATATATATATATATATATATATATATTACTAGCAGATTTACTTAGTGTTGTATGAATATCAAACATGTTAAACGTCACTAAGGAAACTTGGCAAATGTCTGATTTCCCCTCATCCACGGGTTAAATTATACAACCACTCTTCTACTAAAAATTCGTTTAGAAAAGTAAATGATTGTTTAGAAAAAAAAAGGTTCCCAGCATCAAATTATTGTTGATATGCCGTTAAATAAAATAACGCAAAACCTATGATTATATATTTGTCATAGTCACAACTCTTTCAGTAATTGTCACTTTCAAGGGCTGCTTTGAAGTGAGCGGCCAGTGCGAATAATTGCCTGATTTTATTGCAGTTAGCACAGCCGTTATGCACGTCGAGGTGATAGGATCTGTCGATAACATTATTATTATTATTAATAATATTATTATTAATATTAATATTATTATAATAATAATAATAATAAAAATAGCGTTTAATCATTTAAAACCAGGCTGAAACATTTGCAGGAATAATTTGCTTAATATAACATTTGCAGGAAGTTCAATTGTTAACATGTTATACAGGGTGGGCCAAAATAAGGGTCCTATCTTTAAATTTGAATAACTTGAATTTGAATAACTTCCACAAAATAAAAGTTAAACTCACCAAACTTTATGTGTGTGTAGACTGACCCTTCCGAGATTTTTTGAAATAAACAAAACAAATTTTAGCCGAAAAACACTTCTTAAAACTTACAAAAACTAAAGTATTGTTTTTTACACTGTTTTGAGTTTTTTAAGCAAAAATAATGTTTTCTAAATGAGGGTACGTTCCTTAGGGCTAATACGGCTCATGCTTGCTTCGGAAGGGGTCCTTTACTTATTCTTAAAAAAAAAAATCAAAAAAAAAAAATCAATAAATAAAAAAGTTATGAATTTTTAAAAATAGGACCCTTATTTTTGCCCACCCTATATTAAGCAGAGGTTTTATTTTATAATTCAGTAACTTACAGAAATTATGATATAGTTTAAAATTTTAAATATAATAATTACGCTCCGAAAATCAACAATGTTTATTATTATAATAATAAAAGAATATCTCTGTGGTATGGTCTGTAAAAGTCTGGCAGGCTTGAAAAGCCAGATCCGCGCCTCTCACCGAGAACGTTTTCCACTAATATCACATCAATACGCCAAAAGTGGTCATATTCGAAATCGAATAGACAGCCACCATATATACATTACTGGATGGACTTCCATCCTAGGATGGTTAGCGTTCATAACGAACATTTATTAAGAAGTACAAGGGACCCCCCCCCCACACTTAATTTAAAGCAATCAAAAACATTGTTATGGTGAACAGATTGAATGGACGCATCTCTGCAAGAAGCTCTGTCAGTCAGTTGGTGTGTCACACTTCAGTTTAACATTACATTTTTACATTCATCCCACATATCGATACAAGAAGTCCGCTCCATCTGCTTCGCTTCAGTTTGAAATAGCATTTCATTGCGAAATGCTATTTCAAACTGTGTGCGCATTTCATTGCAAAATGCGCACACTGTCTTCACGCATTGTCGCATTGTAAGAATTTTTCTTGTTGTTCTTTATTCGTGCTTTTAACTTGATTGCTTATAAGAATTATAGATTTTAATTTAATCCGACAACCTATTAAGTCGTGATTGTTGTCTTTGGACTCACTGCCAAACTGTTTTATAGAAACACTTGAAGTAGACAAGTTGGACTTCTTTTCATTAAGCTCTATTTTTGTTTTTTGTTTTTTTTAATTTCTGAAGATCAAGAAAGACTCGTTTCACAATCAGTAACCTTCTTTACATATCAAAGAAGCGATAAAAACAACCCATGCTAAACACTGACACGCTAGAATGTCATAAGACCTATTAAAGTCAGCCATTTTTAGATGTCTTCATCGCATCTCTACAATTGGCTAGATGTCCATTGGTTGGTCGGGCCCGACTTAACTGATCTAGCTGATGGGAAAGGTTAAGCTGCTGCTGATTGGTTTTTTTTAGTTCGATTTAAAACTAGTGTCTCGACGTCACGTGATCAAATGGGTCCATTTTGTCTTTTCAATTTTAACATGCCGTTCCGACACTAGTTTTAAATCGAACTAAAAAAACGTTTTAAAATAAGTTAAAACGCAAATAAACTTACCAAATAGGTAGAAGAGTAACTTATTTTGCCTTTGGTAACATTTATTTGTTGCCTATTTGTTTTTTTCACCCCTTTTTCCTTCTGTTAGCTGTCGTTATAAATGCCCCAACTTTTAATCATTTAAAACCTGTCAATTCCAAATGTACCATTGGGTTTTCTTGGAGATAAATCGTTGACGATTGATGCGTGCACAGACAGACAGACAGACAGGCTTTTAAATTTAAAATGAGTTTATTTTTTCAAACAGTCTTAGAATTTTTTGTTGTAATAAAACAAAAATAGCCATCATTTACTAATTGTACACCGACTCACGTTGGCGTAATGGTAAGAGTTCAATCCTCGGTCGAGTTATACCAAAGATGCAAAAGAAATGGTATTTGATGCCCTCATGCTGAAACACTCAGCATTATAAGGTGAGGATCAAGTGTAAGTGGAGTGGCGCCCTCCCCTACATCTCGGTGTAGTAGATAATGAAAAGGGAGCCTTTGGGTCGCCCTCGACTATGGTCGACCAGTTTACTTCTTTTTATTTTATTCTTTCTGAATACTGGTATGAACATAACCAGTGTAAATCAAAATTCGATGGTGACCAGCAGTTTCTATGGAGAAATGCTCACGTCGCAAAGTCAGGATAATTGGGTGGAGTTTAAAATGAAGCATCTCTGCTTAGATTTTTAACATTTTTGGAATTCTTCTTTAAAGAATGCAAAAAAAAAAAAAAAATAGGTCTTCATTCATTCCGTGGCGTAACGGATAAAGTGCTAAGTAATAATCAGTTTTAAGTGACAGTCTTCTGGAGGTTGAAAGGTTCAATCCCCAGTGCAGGCGATACTAAGAATACAATTACGAAATATTTGTGACTTTTACTCGGTCATGAATGGCGGAGTGAAAGTAAGCTTACCCCCCGTAGATTGAATAAAGGGTTCCGTTCGAAATTCTGTACAGATTCCCGAGTTTGACAAAAAGATTCTTGAATTCGACAAGATTCACGTGAGGAAGGTCAGAGGTTACATTGGCCAAACGTTGTGAGAATAACATCCAAGATGAGAACAGTAGTCCGAATAATCCAAATAGTACAAATTCACTTACACATACAATCCTAGTTCATAACTTCAGTTATGTAAGGTTTATTTTCACAAGAGCATTTTTATTGCTTTGAAGTATTTTGGCATTGGACCTGTTGCACTTATCAAAGGATGTCTCAGTGTTATGTACTTGCCATCTAGTTATATGAACTTGCCATCCAGTTATATGAACTTGCCATCCAGTTATATGAACTTGCCATCCAGTTATATGAACTTGCCATCCAGTTATATGAACTTGCCATCCAGTTATATGAACTTGCCATCTAGTTATATGAACTTGCCATCTAGTTATATGAACTTGCCATCCAGTTATATGAACTTGCCATCCAGTTATATGAACTTGCCATCCAGTTATATGAACTTGCCATCCAGTTATATGAACTTGCCATCTAGTTATATGTATGTACTCTCTTTCTCTCTCCTTTCTAATTGATTAAGGGTATGCGAGCACAACAGGGCTATGTATTTTACTAGTAGGAATTTTTCTTCAGTGCACCTCACACATTTCATCCACTCATGCATAGAGATTTATACTGTAGTGATGTGATAATGAAATGGTTTGGTTGATATGTAGTCATACCCTTAATTAATGACAATAAAAGTGTAAACATTTGTGAATTTCCTTGCTTTTGTACATTTAGTGTATATGAATTTTCATCTTAACCCTATTAAGGGCATATGATTTCAGTATACTGGCATTTTTCGTGGAATGTCACTACTTTTGTAAAGGCTATGCCTCAATACAATGCCTTCTCATAAGGTTTTTTGGAATGTTCTGGAAAACTAAGGTATATGGTAAACTGAAATTAAAATGCCATCAACTAGACCCTAGAACCTCTATCTCTGCCAAAAATCAGCTGAATCCATCAAATAGTTGATGAGATACAGGGTGGCACATACGTATGTACACACAGATAACATGATTTCAGGATTGAACTTTCTGGATCTCTGGGTTGCCTCGACTAATGATACTGAAATTCTACACACTTATAGAACCTATCAAATAAAAATTTTGTGCAAAGTTTTAACTAATTTGGTTTATTGGTTTTTGAGTTATGATTGATCAAAGAAATGAGATTTCCAGCATAGGCCATTCGTGAAGTCTATTAAGGGATAGAGCGCTGTCGCGCCTCCCTTGATTAGGGAGTTGAGTGAAAGAGTACTTTATAAGTAAGTTTGTTAACATTTGCATATTTTTGTATTTGAAAATTATTAAATATTTTTAAACATTAAACATTTCATTATTATGGATTTGAAGGGATTTATTTAACAAAAAGCTTTTCAAATTAAGGAAGGGATTTTCACAGGTCAGGATTAAAAAACAAAAAACAAACATTAAGCCTATTATATGTACACTAGTATATCCGTCACAAACCGTGTTCATCTTAATCATTTTTTTCTTACAAATATACGCTTCCTCCTGTCATATATTTTTGCTCGTTGTATTTAATTACAGAGTACACCATTTTTTTGTATTTACTTATAGAGTACACCATTTTTTTGTATTTACTTATAGAGTACACCATTTTTTTGTATTTAATTACAGAGTACACCATTTTTTTGTATTTACTTATAGAGTACACCATTTTTTGTATTTACTTATAGAGTACACCATTTTTTTGTATTTACTTATAGAGTGCACCATTTTTTGTATTTACTTATAGAGTACACCATTTTTTGTATTTACTTATAGAGTACACCATTTTTTGTATTTACTTATAGAGTACACCATTTTTTGTATTTACTTATAGAGTACACCATTTTAAACCGAAATCGTACCATACCCCCCAAAGGAAGAAAAAAACATGAAAATTAAAAACTAATGCTATATTTATTGCTTATACCCATTCTGGGGTGGGTATATATGTGTGTGTGTGTGTGTGTGTGCGTGCGTGTGTGTATATACTCGAAAAATACCCGTCCCAGGATGGGTATAAGCAATAAATATAGCATTAGTTTTTAATTTTCATGTTTTATATATATATATATATATATATATATATAATTTATTTAGATACTGTATATTACATAATTCAGCAATGTACCGCGGTTTCATCCAAAAGGGCAGATTTAGACATCTTTAGTAAATCTCCGTGCCCAGTGGAATCATCGGCAAGCTGAAACGATTGCAGTCACGCCCGACAGGGAATGGAGTCAACAATGACAGTTTGGGCACAGAGATTTACTAAAGATGTCTAAATCTGCCCGTTTGGATGAAACCGAGGTACATTGCTGAATTATGTAATATACAGTATCGAAATAAATTAGTTCTCTTATATGATCGAGCACTTTATTTGATTTCTTTTCATATATAACCTGACATATATATATATATATATATATATATATATATATATATATGTGTGTGTATTTAGGCAAACATTGTTAAACATAACAGAATTCTACTGCGTGATACCTTTTTTTTTTTTTCAATTTTTCTAATGATTATTTTTGTGTCAACATCAAAAAAATTAATGCGTGTTCCATATGTATCACAAACGTTTACGATTCTTCGTCGAATCATCTTCAGGCGACAAAAACAAATGAACAAAAAAGCTGGAGAGAAGAAGAGAATTTCAAAAAGTAGTCGAGAACATGAGCTTTCTCGGATGCTTATTTAATTTACATCTGGAATAAAAGGTAAATATTTTGGAAGAATTGTGACATAGGTAGTGACGTAGCTTCGGTCACAGACTATACACTCATAATATCAGGGCATTTTCTCTGTGTGTCTGTCACTCACAATTTTTTTAAAAGTAAGAAATATATTTCGATATCGAAATATCTCAACTACTTTTAGAAATGGAAAATATTGCATTAATAGTAAATAATAAATTCCCAACAAAAAAGCAGATGGCATGAACGGGAATCGAAACCGAAACCTTGAGATCTTCAGTCTGATTTTCTACAAACTGAGCTATTTTGATTTTCTTATAAATTAATCTAAAAACATTATGATAACAAAATAATTATAGCTTTGGCGTGACGTCATAAATTTATGATTTACGTCATGTTTCAAAACATGAATTCAAACATAAGCAATAACAAAAAATAAATAAATGAATGGTTAAACATTATCAATAGCATTGGGAATTCTTTTAATAGTTCAAAATAATTTATTTTCCTTTAACTACATATTGGTGTTAAAAACTATTTAATAAATAATATATACTAGAATTTGTGTCCGTATATATATATATATATATATATATATATATATATAAATAAATATATAAATATTTATAAATAAATATATATATATATAAATATATATAAATATATATATATATATAAATATAAATATATATATAAATAAATATATATATATAAATATAAATATATATATAAATATATATATATATATATATATATATATATATAAATATATATATAAATATATATAAATATATATATAAATATATATATATATTTATTCTGGTACAGAAAAATTAGTACAACATTCGTACCGTCGGTTTCAAGCACGGAAGGTCTTACCCATCCGGCTCTCTTCAGCTTCTGTTGTCATCTGTTTTGGAAATGTGAGGTCACATGACACTCTTGTTGGGACGCGTTATTTGCTCAGTGTGTTGTGTGTGTTTGTTTAAATTTGAATTTAGTGTCATAAGACCGTTGAGATTTAAAACACGGGAGAAGAAAGAGAATTCAAGATTAAAGGGAATAAAAGGGGGAATAAAAAAGGGGGGTAAAAAATAAAAAAATATATATATGAAAAAATATATATATATATATATATAAATAAATATAAAAAAAACATATATATAAAAACATTTTAATACTAAGAATAAAGGAATAAAAAAATAAAAAAAGAAAAAGAGAAAAAGAGTATAAAAAATGGGTTAAAAAATATATATATATATAGAGAATAAATTGTAGAGAATAAAAAAGAGCGAGAGAGAAAGAAAGAATAAAAATAGAAAGAATAAAAATATATAAATAAAATATATAAATATAAAAATAATAATAATAAAAAATAAAAATTAAAAATTAAAAATTAAAAATTAAAGATTAAAAACAAAAATAATAAAAATAAAGAAAGGGTTTCTCTGAAATTCCCGTGAGCCAAATTGTGAATTTGTATCATTAGCCGTTATATTTTTGAAGGTATGCGTTCTAAAAATCGTTGATGTGTAAGAATCTCCAGATTGGAGTGATTTTTAATGAAGGAATTCGGATCTAAGGGAGGTAACTAAGATGGAAATATGAAATATTTGAGTTTGTTAAAATGGGTTTGTAAATTAATCTGGTGGTTGATAAAAGATAAAAAAATAAAAAATTAAATATTTTTGCATTTTGGTGAAAGTCGAAGTTTTTGCTCTTGGAATTTATGTGGATATAATTTTTTGAGTAATCTAGTGATTGATAATTAAATTAAATATTTTTGTATTTTTGTGAAGGTCGGAGTTTTTGCTCTTGAAGTTTAAGTGGATATAGGTTGATGAGGTGTTTGTTCGTTTCCAAAACAGATGACAACAGAAGCTGAAGAGAGCCGGATGGGTAAGACCTTCCGTGCTTGAAACCGACGGTACGAATGTTGTACTAATTTTTCTGTACCAGAATAAATAAATATTATGCTCTTAATTTTTAACTTTGATTCTTAATTAATCGAGCACTCTGCTGGGATTTTTCCTACCATTCTACAAAGAATTTACTCAGCCCCTACCAGGAATTACAGTTAAACCCTGTTAGCCTTGTAGTCGAGCACTCTCGGGAAAACTACCAACACCACGGAAAAAACTAATTAACAGGGATTACCACCTATACCCTGGGAAATGGAACTATACACTCTCGGATATTCTACCAAAAATATCCCAACCCCCAAAAAACAAACATATACCAGGATACTCCTGACAAAAATAGTGGACGTCATAGGAAGAATGAGGTGGAAAGTGTTGAATACAGAACAGAGGCAAACGGAAAAAAACTACTACGGCTTAAAATCTGGTAAATACCCGCCAAAAGTAGAGGCCTTAGACAATTTCGAAAAAGACCTACTCAACATTACTCACAACCTAGTTTTTACAAACAAGCAAAATCCATTTCAGAAGACACTTACCGCCGACATAAAAAAACTTAAAAGAGAAAATAATGCACTTGTATTCTCCGACAAAACTAAAAATATTTATAAAATGACTAAAAAGGAAAAAACAGACCTAACAATTAGCTCCATTACCGATAAATATCAATTAGCCAAGGCAGATACATATAAATCTATTAATAATGATACTACTGAAATAGCTACTAGACTAGGCGTCGAATATAGAATTAATTATTTAGATAAGAGGAAGGCCTTTGTTACTTTAAAAGACCACAAAGAAAACTTCACAAATAAACCCTCATGCAGACTTATCAACCCAGCTAAAAGCGAACTAGGACTAGCAAGTAAATCCATTGTTAAAAATATAGTTAATAAAATTAAGGAAAAAATAAACCTAAGTCTGTGGGGCAATACTAACTCAGTCCTAAATTGGTTCCATAACATACAAGATAAACACAGATGCAAATTCACACAATTAGATATAGTAGACTTCTACCCATCCATTACAAAAGACACCCTAGATAAGGCCTTAACATTTGCACTTTCACACACAAACATCAGTCAACTAGAAAGAGACACAATACTGCAAGCAAGACAAACCCTTCTCTTCTTCGAGGGAAGGGCTTGGGTTAAAAAATCAAACCCAGAGGACCCATTTGATGTTGCAATGGGGGCCTACGACAGTGCAGACATCTGTGACTTAGTCGGCTTGCTTATATTAAATACACTCCAAAATAAATTTCCAGACCATTTCTTTGGTCTCTATAGAGATGACGGACTTTGTCTGTCACGCAACCACAACGGAAACACATTAGATAGATTTAGAAAAGAATTAACAAACACCTTCCATAATCTCGGCTTCAAAATTACCATTAAAACAAATTTAGACCAAGTAAACTTCCTAGATACCACACTGAACCTTAAAAACAATACACACAAACCTTTCCACAAACCCAATGAAACACTCCAATACATACACAAGGGATCCTGCCACCCCCCCACCATCTTTAAAAATTTAATCAATAATATTAGCCAAAGAATCTCAAACCTTTCATCCAGTCCCGAAATTTTCAACCAAGCAGCACCATATTACAACAAAGCGCTCCGCGACAGCGGGTTCAGAGAAGAAATCTCATACACCCCCAACCGAGACCAACCACGGGGGACCCGCAATAGAAGGAGATCGGTGATCTGGTTTTCCCCACCCTATTCGACCAATACCAAAACAAAGGTAGGCCAACTTTTCCTCAAGTTGCTCGACAAACACTTCCCACCCACAAATGAATTACACAAACTTTTTAACAGAAATTCTGTTAAGATCAGCTATTCCACTGCCCCTTCAATAAGAAAAATTATCTCTGCAGAACCCAAAACAATTACAAACGCAGGCTGCTCATGCCAAGACAAAAACAACTGCCCCCTGGAGGGAAATTGCAAAATCAATTCAATCATTTATGAAGCAACCGTCACAGACCAGAATACCAGTAATGCAGAAAAATATATTGGGATGACGAAGGGAAATTTCAAACAAAGGCTATATGCACACAGAAACTCCTTCAGATACAAAAACAAGGCTAATACGGCACTCGCGACCCGAATATGGCAGCTTAAAGAAGAAAACACACCCTTCACCATCAAATGGAAAATAATTGAGAGAAAACCATCCTTCTCTCCAGCCATAAACAGATGTCCTCTATGTGACGCTGAAAAATACCACATTTCAAAAGCCATCATCGATCCGAATACAGCCTGTTTAAATGTCCGCGATGAAATATTCAAAGGATGTGCACACAAGAGGCAAGCATTGCTTATAAACTGGTCTGACCGATTCACATAATGTCTAACTACCCCCCCTCTACTAATATAAACACAATAAAAACGAACAAACACCTCATCAACCTATATCCACTTAAACTTCAAGAGCAAAAACTCCGACCTTCACAAAAATACAAAAATATTTAATTTAATTATCAATCACTAGATTACTCAAAAAATTATATCCACATAAATTCCAAGAGCAAAAACTTCGACTTTCACCAAAATGCAAAAATATTTAATTTTTTATTTTTTTATCTTTTATCAACCACC
>OY744528.1:136352990-136390490 GCA_963556195.1 Sepiola atlantica | reverse complement strand
GCTGGATTCCGAGCCCTATGAGATTTTTTCTTAACTTGTTATTTAAACCTGTTCATGGTGTGTTGCTGTTTGTTAGTGAAGTGATGTATGAATAAAACTGATTTAAAATGTAGAAGGAGAGTTTGTCTTTATGAAGCCTAACACCCCTTTTTCTTCCTACTAAATGGACTCTTCTATTTTATTTATCTTTCTCCCACAAGGTAAGATGTGACACAAGGTCGGGAAAGTGGGATTTGAAAAGCCAGCGCCCGAGAAGGTGAGCACTTTGGCCTACAAAAAATGCCTGGGCAGTCCCGTCGGCATTCCCCGGTAGGGGCGCCTCAGGCAGTAAGCAATAAACTTACTCCTCCCCAAAGAGGGGAGGCAAAGCCTGGGAGGGTGGACCTCCTAGAACTGCACAGGACAAACCCACAGACCGGCGTCATCAAGCCCCGAAGGCCAAGACAATACCAGTCTATGGGGTGTAGTATCCATCGGAACAGATACTACACTTTGATCTTGGCCAAAATGGACTCTTCTATATCTACAAACTTATTAGTATTATTTAGTTGGTTCTCATATTTTGTTTTTTATTTGCTGTATGCTGATAATTTAGTACTTGTCTGTGAAACAATGGAATACCTATATGGTAAGTTAAAGACTTTGAGGAATGTTATGGAAAATAAAGGTCTGAGAGTGAATGTTACCAACACCAAAAGAGACTTCGATGGTGTGGCCATGTTGAAAGAATGGATGATAGTTTTGGGGCCAGCAGATGTAGAACAGTTGAGGTAGCAGGTTCAGTTCACATGGGAGGGCCAAGGAAAACATGGGGGGGAAGTGATAAGAATGGACTCAACAGAAAGAAGGATAAAAAAAAAAGAAGGATAAATAAAGACCTGGCCAGAGATAGGTTATCAGCATCTATAAATGAAATCTATTACACATTCGCGCATCCAAGATAAAAGAACGCGGGAAAGGAAGATGAAAGTATGGAGGCATCGAACTGGGGGGGGGCAGATGTGTAGGTAAAGAATGTTCTATTAAAGAATGTAGTTACACACAAGTTACTTGAAACATTGCATATCGTTGTTTGTTGAGAAATTCGACGCAATAGTTTGAAGAATTCTTGGAATTATGGTTTCTCTTTTCAAAGACGCAGACAACACTGAACATATTGCAGATAATGCACAAGCTTAGTGAAAATGAAAAAAAAAATATTTAAAAATTTTTTTTTTTTTACCACAAACCTTGGTTAAAACGAGTTCATGTTTCGGATTAGTTATATTCTGGCAGAGATTCGTAATGTGGTTGGCCTCCGAATCACACCGGTATCCATTGTAAGGCTAAAGGAAAAATGAAAAGAAAAGAAAAAAAAAAACGAAAAGAAAAAAAATAAAAATATTTGCAATACATTGTTTTTTGTTATATTCTCACATCTTAACACGAGAGAAAAGAATTAGGGGTGACTTAATTGAGACCTTCAAAATAACGCCAATTCTAAATATGGAACACACTTTTTTTTTAATTAACTCTCCTACATTGGTAACTTATTATTATTTTTTCTCCTTACATTGGTAACTTATTATTATTTTTTCTCCTTACATTGGTAACTTATATTTTCTCCTTACATTGGTAACTTATTATTTTTTCTCCTTACATTGGTAACTTATTATTTTTTCTCCTTACATTGGTAACTTATTATTATATTTTTCAAGTAGAGTAATATATTTTTTGAACAAATTGCCTCATCAGGTTAAAAATAATTAACTAGTGTTTTTACCTTTTTAAGAACGAAACGAATTCAGAAATAATGGTAAATGAATGAATTTACAAGAGTATTTGGTGGCGTATCTGCAATAGTTTCCTAAATTTAATAAATTCTGAGATTGTAGGTAATTGTGTGTGCACGTACGTATGTTATATATAATATATATATATATATATGCCACACTGATGAGTCAGAGACCAGTCTAGTCACACTGATGAGTCGTAAACGACGAAACAGCTGTCTGTGGATGACTACATTATATATATTTTTTTGTAGGCCAGAGTGCGCTAATCCTAGTGCTATGGCTTTTCAAAACCACATCTGACCTTCTGCCTAACCTCGTGGAGACGAAGTAGATAAAACATTTTTTTTTTTTAATTACAAAACCTTTGGTTTATCTTTCACAAGATCACTTTTACCACACACACACACACACACATATATATACACACACACACACACTTCGGCCGGATTTTAAAAGTTGGACCTAAAGAGCAGTTAAGACTGACGAATCTAAGTTGATACTAGCTGTACCTTCCCCGGCGTTGCTCGGGAAGATTTTGACTTCAATTTTTGTTTCTCATTTCCTTTTAAATTATTCCTTTGTTTGGATTTTTTCTAACCAAATTAGTTTTACTTCTTTGGATTTTAAAAGTTAAACGCAATTATTACGGTATCGTTTGATCATTAAATTTTTAATGGAACCAAATTGTTTTAAAACTAAAACTAATTCTGTTAAAGTAGAAATGGTGTTTGAATCTCGATTTGTGAAATTCTAAATTCCAAAAACTTTCACTTTCTTAATTACATGAGGACTTGCTAAAAATTTTAAAGCCCATAAAATCACTTTCTTTCCGACAGTTTAAATGCTTCCAAATTCTTTTCAAATTTCGGAGAGTTACGAAGTAATTTCTTTCTTTTAAACTATTAACAAAAGATTAAAATGGCTGACTTGTTTACGAATACACCAAAATCCATTATGGTGGATTTAATTTCGTAATTAAATTATTTTTTCAATAGGATTTGTTAAAGTTTCGTTTCATTTGAGCCTGTTACATTTTTGATTCCAATAAATAATCGATTGATAGTAAAAAGAATAATGATTATCAAATGTTCGATCGCCGCAAGAAACATGCGCACGTGAAGTGGTCTCATAATTGCATTAAAATAAAGAAATTTTTTTTCAATGTTTCAGATTAATAAAAAAATTTTTTTCAATGATTCAGATAATAAAAAATTTTTTTTCAATGATTCAGATTAATAAAAATTTTTTTTCAATGATTCAGATTAATAAAAAATTTTTTTCAATGTTTCAGATTAATAAAAAAATTTTTTTTCAATGTTTCAGATTAATAAAAAAAAAATAATTATGAAAATGAGAAATGTGAGGTCGTATCGATTACAGACAGACAAAATCTTCATTATAAAAATGATTTGAAAAATTAAATATTTTAGCAAGTATTAAGTCAATTTCTATAGAAAAATAAATGATGCATTGATTCACAGTTGTAAAAGAAAAGAAATAGCCTGATGCTAAAGATAAAATCTATAAATTATAGGTGTTAGCGTCATTTTTAATATTTCGGACAATCTTCTGTCCTTTAGCAAACAAAGTATTTCTAGATAAAGACGAATATAAAACTTTTAGATAGATTTGAAGAGACATCCGACAGTTCAAAAACAGATTAAATAAAATATTAAAATTGTTTAGACATGTTTATTGGCTCAGATAACTGACGTTTCGATCAATGAGACTTCGTCAGGGTATTTGGGGTGGCTTTATGAATGAGTGAAAATGAGTGAAGAATTTTTTTCAAAGAAAACAAAAAACAAACGAAAAGCTGGTCTCAACATTATCAACCCGGTATAACCCGAGGAAGGTCTCACTAAATGATACGTCTCCTACAAAGAGGTTATAACAATTTCAATGTTTTGTCATATATATATATAAAAAATAAAATATAGTAACACGAAATTACATAATCATCGATGCAATAATTTATTTCAACCTTGTGGTATTGTCAAGCATCCGATTTAGACGATTACATTTTTTTGAAACTGAAAAAAAGTTTAAATTCACACTCGACAATTCAAATATAATTGTCGAGTGTGAATTTCCCCTTTTTTGAAGGTTGAAATAAATTATTGCATCAATGATTATGTAATTTCGTGTTATTACACTTCATTTTATTCTTGCTCTGATTATTACATCGAGCTCTCATACCCGGATTTCCTCCTGGAATGATTTCATTACAACACAAATATATATATATATATATATATATATATATATATATATATGTGTGTGTATATATATATTTCTTCAGAACTCCATTAAAAAAAAAACGAACTGAAATTAAACAATTAAAAAAATTAAAAATATTATCACTTGTGTGTGCAACACAATATAGAAAGATATTTATTATAAGTGAGCAACACAGAAACGTTTGTGTTTGATTTCTTGAGCTATTCGTCAGGCTAAATGCACTAAACCTGACGAATTACTTTGGGGGTGAAACAAACGTTTCCGTGTTGCTTACTTGTAATAAGCATATTTTTATACTACTATTAGGCTCTACTCATGTATTGAGCACCCTTGAAGAAAATACTGAAACAAAAAATATATAAATAATGTAACATATATATGTATATATATATATATATATATATATATATATATAGATATGTATAAATAATCACATATGCAGTTTTTTTACATGTCCATAGATCTGCCATTATGCAACGGTTAACATGCAAGACTCATGCCATTGCAATTAAGTGTTCCGTGAATGTGGCCTCGTGCCACACTTGAGTCAGTTAATATTAACATATAACATGCAAAAAATGAGTACATGTTGTGAACTTCTCTATCTCAGTGGTTGCTTTTTTTTTTTTTTTTAACTTTATGGACCACTAGATGTATAATTAAAAAAAAAAAAACTTTACGGACCACTAGATGTATAATTTTTTTTTTTTTTAACTTTATGGACCACTAGATGTATAATTTTTTTTTTTTTTAACTTTATGGACCACTAGATGTATAATTTTTTTTTTTTTAACTTTATGGACCACTAGATGTATAATTTTTTTTTTTTTTAACTTCATGGACCACTAGATGTATAATTCTTTTTTTTTTTTAACTTTATGGACCACTAGATGTATAATTTTTTTTTTTTTAACTTTATGGACCACTAGATGTATAATTTTTTTTTTAATATTATGGACCACTAGATGTATAATTTTTCATTTGGCGGACCGCTAATATTCATTTAGAAAATAAAAAAAGGTAAATTCATTTATTAAATAATAATCAGAAAATTTATTTTACAAAAATAAAATCAAAAATTATAAAAATAAAATCAAAAATTATAAAAATAAAATACAGGGAACACGATTCTAAATCCAGTTATTTAATTGCTCATTAAAATGTGTTTGTTTTATTTTTACAAAAAAAAAATAGTAATTTTTAAATTAAACAATTTGATTCAAAATTTTTTTGCTTTAACACATAATTTCTAATAAGATTTAAAAAAAACAAACAAACCCAAGACGTTTTATTAAAAAAATCAAAGTAAATATATCATTTTTGAGCGACTCGTACGATAAATCTCAGAGAATGTGTTGTTTACATGTTATTAATCAAATAACGCGCCCCTGTCTTGTGTCCATCTCTCTCTCTCTCCCTCTTTCTCTTTCTCTCTCTCTCTTGAAATAGAACTTTCTGTGCGTTCGAAATAGAACGTTATACTTAATAATCAGAGGGAGGGTAACCGAATGTTGGAGTGGACGCCGGCTGTTCCATCATATTCCATTACAATCTAATTTAATTATGTAACTCAATTATATAGATTTAAAAAAAAAATGTCTTTAATTAATTCTATTTATAATTTTTATTAAGATTATTATTATCGAGGAAAATATTTTAAATACATTTGGAAATCTGAAAAAAAATCATGAGTGTGTATTTGCGAATATTAATTTATTAGAAGCTTTAAAACAAATTAATTATGTAAATTTAAAAGACGCGTGATGTTTGAAAGTTTTGGAATGGGTATATATAGGAGCTGATCAGTAGATATAAAAAGAGAGCGATCAAAACTAATAATAGTTTCGGCTTCAGAAAGACAGACAGATACACATCTCCATTATTAACAGATGAAATGCACCCATCAAAAACTAATAGTGTGAATAAAACAAATGACAAATTTGACGTTTATTTGACATACTTTTAGTCTGCCATTTGCGCATGTTTCTGCGGACCACTGCTCTTTTTTACCAAACAACGGTCTAACAATTAGCTTCTTTTTATAGACCATCTGGCTTAATTGTTTTGTTTTTAAAGTAATTACATTTATTTAGTTTAATTTAAGGCCTCACTAGGTCTATATTTAATATTGCCTATGCTCATCGAAAGAGAACATATGTTGAGTCTTATGTAAGATTTTAAAATAAAATGTTGATTAAAATGTCTGAGTTTTTCTTTAAGATGACAAGGTTGATTTAATACTAGCAGGGCTCTCCGGCGTTGTCCGGGACAAAAGTGTACCATATTTCTATTAAAATTTATATCTCCCCCCTCCCCTCTCCACCCACACTTTCTTCTCCGCCCAGCCCATTCTCTTCAGCTCTGGATGGACGGACGGGCGCACGCACTTTATATATATTCTTATTTTTTATATATGCTCTGTTGTTAAAAAAAACATTCATCGAGCTTTTATCTTGAAAGTTTGACCATTAATAATAAATATATTTATTATATATGTGTGTGTGTGTGTGTGTGTGTGAACGAGGTTTGCGCTCTACGACCCTTTGAAATTGTCACTTCCTACACTGATGAGAGCAATAAGCTTGAAATGCTGGCGTAATAATAATTTAATTTTTCTAAATATTGATCAGCCTAAAAACTCAATTGCCCAAACACGAGGTTCGAAATATCAAGTATTTTCTCCAATCCCAGAAAATATTTGATTACGAATTGAAATCTACCAGTCACTTTAGATCCATGTACGCCATAGGACATTTCGAGCTTATAAGGAAAAAGTGAGTTTGCAAAGTCAGTTTAATTCATAAAATTTCGAAGACAAAATTAGTCGTTTTCTGCTCATTATATCTCTCCCTTTCCTGGATTGAATAGTGTTACTATTTGTGGTGATATTTTCTTCTATTGCTGTAAATGATGCACTATTCATATCTTGAGTTGTATAGTTTTTACCTTTGACTCTTAATATATATCGATCGGTACCACTGGAGAGCCTTGAATATTATAATTGTCCTGTTTTTAAATCTCCGAAACAGTTACATGGTAAACAGCTGATGATCACTGTGTAATATTTCACACTCAAGTTAAGGTTCCTTGTTTTTGTTTCACTGTTAGATACTTGAATCCCCTTTTTTATTTATGAATTTTCGGGTTATACAAGTTCTAAGTCTGCGATATCTTGGATTTAGTTAGTTTCTCTGAGAATTTAAACTGCATTTTCTTTCTTTGTTTAAAATGACTCAAAGCTTCTTTAGACTAATATATATATACATATATATATTTATACTATGAATATTTTTTATTACATAATAAAGTGTATTTACCTAGAGACAACGTTGTTTCGGACTTGCGTCCTCATCAGTGCAGGAAGTGGCGGTTTCTGGCGGTCAGACAGGTTTGAAGGCAGTTCGTAGATTCAGAAGGGAATCACGATCCTACGCCCCAATCCATTAGGCCAACGGAAATCGCCACAGACATTACTGAAATTAAGATACATTTAAAGCCAGCGGCAGGGTTCAAATGTTCCAAGATGAAAAAGTGCTTAAACACGCGGGCATGTAAGCTTTGCTTCCATAGCTTAACGACCTCAGATTTTTATAATTTTAGACAGTGCTCGACAATTAAGATTTATTTATATTAAAGGGGGCCATTACTATGAATATTTTTGTATTAAATATTAAAGTGTGTTTACCTACATTACGTCATTATATGGGTCAGGATCGATAGAAGTACCATATATATATATATATATGGTACTTCTATCGATCCTGACCCAATTTCCGTGAACTTCGTGTCGGCAGCGTTCGGGCGTGCTGCGTAAACACCCGAGAGATAACGAACTGAATGGTGGCAGGCGATAACTTCGATACATTGCTGCGTTGTATTTTTTTTTTTTCAGTTTTATTTTCAAGAAAGATTGCAAAATAAAAAAAATAAAAACAACCAAAAGAAAACGAACAAAACATAGCGAAATCACTTTTACTAAATAAATAATTTTTATTTTATTTTTTGTAAATCGTCATCATTCGGGTGTTTACGTAGCATGCCCGAACGCTGCCGACGCAAAGTTCACGGAAATTGGGTCAGGATCGATAGAAGTACCATATATATATATATATATATATATAATATATATATATACATATATATATATATATATATATATATATATATATATACATATATATATATATATACATATATATATATATATATATATATATATTGAGGACGGGGAGTAACTTGGCTCTATACGAATGGACTCTAGAAAAATAACAACTATTTGTGGAATCCTCAAATAACAGATAGACTTGATACAAAAGCTAAAGATTAAAGGAAGGAATAATTAATAGAAAGGGTTAACTTTACCCTGGCACATGCAGGTCGCCAGTCTGTGTTCACTTTATCACAACCACCTGCTGAGAATTCTCTTGGAGATTACTGTTTATTTAAATTTTAAAAATGCATTTTTTTTCTTAAAATCACTAAAAAAATCAGAATTATCCTATTTTAACTAATTTGTTTAACATTCATTCCAGATAAAATACCATTTTGTTTCTATATGTAACAGCAAAACGGTTCGAAAAACTGGAAGTTTCATAGAATTTAAGATTGAGCACATATTGCATGGTACCGTTTTGTTTTCTTTTAATAGTAAAAGTGACTATGTAGACCAGGGGCGGGCAACCTCCGGCCCATGGGCCACGTCCGGCCCACGGGGCGGGCAACCTCCGGCCCGCTGGCAACCTCCGGCCCGCGGGCAACCTCCGGCCCGCGAAGGCTTAGCGTCCGGCCCATCACACTGCTATGCTTTATTATTGCAATCCGGCTCGCGGACCTCCCAGTAAAACTCATATCATTTTGTGACAGGCGTAAAAGTAAGTTTCGATTAAGATTTACAGTGGGATGAAAATGTATAAATATCAGTGAGCGATGATGCATGTATATTTCATTTTCCTTTAACTATTAATTTCAAATCCTTGGCCTGAGAAAAAAAATAGAAAAAGAGAAAGAGAGAGGCAAAAAGGAAACGAGAGACGAGGAAAGGGCATAAAACAGAGAACCTATGTGAGGTGTGTCAAAACGAATGCTGGATCAACTTGCTACTTCCCCCGTCATTATTTTTTATGATTCCACAATGGCTCTTCGTCGGCGCCTTTTATAACATCACATACAGAAGTCTCTTGAGAAAAAATATCAGATTTGTAGAGTGTTCAATGCAATTTTTGTACAATTTATTCATGTAAACAAAATATAGTAATTCTGCGATTTCGTTTTTCCCTCCGGTCCGCGATCTCCTTCCAAAAGTCTCATCCGGCCCTCACTCTGAAAAGGTTGTCCGCCCCTGATGTAGACCTTTAAACTAAAGGGGCTTCCAAAGCGCTTCTGAAACTATTCCTTCTTTTCCGTAAATGGCTTGACCCTCTGCCCTCCCCGAGCGTGTGTGGAGGGGGGTAGGTAGTAACCCTATGACCGAACAAAGTTGGTCATAAAACAATTGTCATTGCGAATAATGAAGGGTTGGGTCGGAAAACCAAAGCAACAATTTATTAAAAATGGGTCAAATGCCAGCAAGAGACAAAGGACTTACCATTTCCTCACACCAGGAACAATTCTGTGAAAAGGTGATGCACGATTTGCAGTTTGGTTGCATGTGGCACGTCTCCAACTCCGTCGCAGCCTCAGCTGTAAAAGACAAAAGAAAGAGAACCAATTAAGAGCGACCATTTTTTTTTATAAATGACCTCCACCGCCACCCGAAACGCACGATGGACCCGTCCAATATAAAGCGATAGGAATCAGCGTCTGTGAAGAAATCCGGTCGGCCGTCGTGTGAATTGTTTTTATGTGGTATTAACACTTTTGGATTACCTAATGCTTAAACAGAATGTGTTAGGGTAAGGAGTTGTAAAAGATGTAAAGAGGTAGAGAAGGGAAAGAGAGAGTGAGAAAGAGAGAGTGGGGGAGAGATAGAGAGGGGGGGGAGATAGAGAGGGGGGGAGATAGAGAGGGGGGGGAGATAGAGAGGGGGGAGATAGAGAGAGGGGAGATAGAGAGGGGGGAGATAGAGAGGGGGGAGATAGAGAGGGGGAGATAGAGAGTGAGTGAAAGAGAGAGAGAGAGTGAAAGATAGAGAGAGAGAGTGAAAGATAGAGAGAGAGAGAGTGAAAGATAGAGAGAGAGAGTGAAAGACAGAGAGAGAGAGTGAAAGATAGAGAGTGAAAGAGAGAGAGAGAAGAGCAAAAGAAGTGTATTTGATTGCATACAACAGTGAAACTTGTGTTACTGCAAAGACTGATTGGCCAAATTCTCAGGATTACCGCTGACGATAATCTGTCCGCCCATCGGTCAAAGTCGTGGAAGACTATTTAGTGTCCACTTTCAAAAAATAAACAACTGCAAACATTTGAAAACACTTCAAATCCTTAAAGCGCCAAAGGAAACGGATTCTGCTAGGAAATTGAGAGTCGAAATACAACACCAAGAAAAACGCTGAGACGTTTGACCGGAAACCCCGGCGGTAGAACTGGTTTCATCTTGTGAAAAGAAAATAGTTTTAAATTACGAATTATGAATATATACGTTTGTAATTTAGTTTTCATGTAAATTTCATGTTGAGAAACTTCAGAGAAAATTAATTTGGAAATTCTTTGATAATTGAATTCTTTGGGAGAAAAATCGTAGTGTTTTTTGTTTTTTTGTTTTTTTGAAAGATTTCAACATTTTAACTTTTAACTGAATAAAAAAGCGAAAGTTCGGCCGTGATAGGCGATAAAAAAATCGTACATATTTGGACAGGGCGTCATAGCCGGATGGTAAAGCATCAGACTATAGACATTTACATCGAGGGTTCGATCCTTAACCAGGGTAGCCATGCTGATGACGGCTAAAAGCCAGAAACACGTTTCCATGGATTTCTTTTATGTACTTATATATATATATATATGAATAAATGCGAAAGTTCAGCCGATTTCTCGCACAAACGGTAAAGTCAAAACGTCCTATTTAACGTTAATTAAACTTTACACAATCGACGCACCATCTTTTTTATATACTGCTTATGTATATGCGATATCGGTCGCAGGGTTAATTTGCATATTGGTTTTGAAAAAGGACATTTTATTAATTAAGTATTATTTTTTTATACTGCTTATGTATATGTAATATCATTCGCAAGATTAACTAATTTGTATATTGGTTTTGAAAAAATAACTATTTTATTAATTAACTATTTTTTTTATTGTATTTTAATTCAATGATTATTTTGATTTTAATATAAGAAATTGTTCTGTTTCGCAATATTGTTTTATTTCCTGGGCAAATATTTAGCATTTGTGTTCAAATGTTCCTTTCTTCAAAGACAACGAACGACTTGATTTTTTAACAAGTTGCCTTCTATTTCGAAATTTCAAGTGAAAATGCAAATTGATTTATTTATTTTCTTTCTTTACGATCGCATTTAAAAGATACATTTGTATCGAAATTATTAAAATGTCTGAATAAACGAGAGAAAAATTGTTTTGCGTTTACAATAAAATGTTTATTATTTAAAATCAATGTTTCAAGTATTTCACGTCGCGAAATTTGCGAAGCGATAGCGAACTGGCAGAGCCAGCTATTTAACTATAGAAACGTCCGAGGAAATTTTCATGATACTGAAAAGAAAAAAAATGGATAGAGACGTTAATAGTTGGTTGAAAGTTTAGACTAGCATACGTGAAAATTGCATTATGGGATTGTTTTTCTTATGAAAAGAATTGGTTCCACTGGGGAGGATGATCTAGGAACATAGTCACCAACAGATAATATCTAAAGGTAGCATAGCTCATTTGGGAGCGGAATACGAAACAAAATAAAATGCCATGGTGAAATATAATATATGGGAAGATTGGCCGCCATCTTGAGAATTTACAGTTCCCTTTTTACTGCCTAGGAGAATCCCTCCCCCCCCCCGAGAAAAAACAGTTACTACACTTTGAATTATTTATTTGCAAATAAAAAAAATCAAATTTACTTACAAAATAGGCACACGGTCATCAACACTGTATGTGGGGGGAGGGTAAGGGAGATGGTCATCCTCTGTCTAATTTTAACTAGACGCATTCTGACCCATTCATCCAAGCATTGCCCCGTTCCTCATTTGTCCATCACTTTCACTTCAGCAGTCACCACAATACCACATTTACTCCATGAACTATCCGACTTCAAATACCCCTAATATTTTGAATTTAATTTTATTTACAAAAGATATTTACAATTCCATACTACACTTTGATCCTAGCCAAAACGCCAAATAGAAATGTAATTCGCCAGTTCGAACTCATTTTTAGATGCGTCCGCGAACCCCCGCAAGAGGTTCTGTCCGCCACGTTTCAGTCTGAAATAAAATTTTCACCACGAAACGCGCAAATTGAATGGACGCATCTTAGAAATGGATTAGTTCTTGTTTATCTTCTATGGCCTTCGTCCTTGACTTACGCAAACTTTACGTTTGGCTACGACTCCAAAGGGTGATGCACAACGCTTGTATACGTTGTCAACAGTGATTATTACAGACATCACAGTCCCAACCAACGTCATATGGACCACCATTTAAAACACTTGTAAGAAATGTTGCAAGATCGAAATAAAAGACTTATCAAAAAACAATTTTGTTCTTGTCATTGGAGCGTTCGCTGTGTTATATAGAATCTATATAACACAGCGAACGCAAGTTGTGCAGCGATTAACGACTTGGTGCATCACGCTTTTTTGCATCACGCTCACTAGTACCCTCTGGAAATGGACGAATCTATATCTCCCCCACTCAAATAATTGGTTAACTAGTAGGATAGACTAAACCCTCAAGCCTTGGAAAAAGAAAACTTCGACATAACACCGGTTGTAGGTGTTCTGGGGTCTACTACTCCTAACAGCCTCCTTGAAAAAAAAATTCCATTGCCATGAAAAGTATAGGGACATGGTTGTTACTATTAATTGTTAAGAAGGAACTAAAAAATAAAAGAAATACCCCCCCCCCCCACGCACAGACATTTGCGTAGAAATTTATCCGTGGGGTTAATTTCCTTCATAATCTATTGAATATTTAAGTAATGTGTGGCCAATCTTTTTTACACACGAAGCAACCCGCACAATGATATATATATATATATATATATATATATATATATGGAAAATGAAAAAAGGAAAACCCAAAATATTTATGTATTCATCAACGTTTCGTCTTTATTTCAAGACTTCCTCAGGATGATTGGTCTGAAGAAATAACACGCAAGTACAAATATTTGAAACAGTAACAGTAAGAAGAGAGAAGCTAAACAAGGACGCTTATGGAAAGATAAATTGTGAGCTACAAATAGATGGCAGCTGAAAACATTGCAATACCCCACGTATTTCATATTAAATGCAAAGAAAAAAAGCCCTACAATATTTTAAAAAAACAATAAGCAAAAATTTCATACACCGGACGCTTCTCTCGCCTACATATTCCAATAATATAATAATTTGCAACACTAAATAAACTAGAAATCCCGACAATCACAACATCAAAAACTATAAAACAAATTTAAAACAACAAAATTAAAAAAAAAAAAACCCACATCTAATGCAGGTATATGCACTATCCCATGTAGTAATTGTCATCAGATATACACAGGGGAAACTCAATGGGAACTAAAGAAAAGGCTTGATGAACACAAAAGAGATATAAAAAATAACAATTCTATGAACGCACTTTTCACCCATGCATTACAACACGATCATTCTTTTAATTTTGGGCAGGCTAGAATCGTTGATTCACTCGACAAATCAGCTAAATCTCAGCCATTTGCCGTGGAGGTCCACAGATGCCGGAGAGCCTTCTACTCCAATAGCTGCCAGTTTCTGGAACTCCCTCCCTGCTCCCACGACTGCACAGACATGCAGACATTTAAAACTAATGTGAACAAGCATCTCGCTGCACAGCTCTTAATTTAAGATGATTCCCCAATACTTTCATCTAATTCTCAGAAGCCCTTTACGTCTACAGTGGCGGCCAGCCTTGTTTAGGGGTGAACTAAGTTAAAAAAAAAATTTTTTTTAAAGGCACAGGGCCATTTAATCGTTTGTTTTTCACTGACTATCTTATTCTTAACTCGACCCATGAGCCATACATACTGACAATGCCAACATGTTTAATTATGATTCATATCGTAGATAGCATTACAAATGAACAAGGAAAGATAATAGACAGGAGAAAGAAATAGAGAAAAGGGAGAACTTGATTTCTGGTGATCTCCCAAAAAGGTTAAAAATACTTTCAGCAAATGTGTGTATGGGGGAGGTGGAGGTTTGGCGAAAAGGCAGATTTGTACGCGCACACGCACGCACACACACACACGCACACACGCACACACACTTTATCGTATCGGATTTTAAAAAAGTAAGATAACAAACAAGTACTGTTACACGCCTTAACCTATAAATGAGTGTCGTTCGTTTTTTGGAATTTGAAACGAATGGATGCTCGGCGAGCAACTGCATGTGTTGCTGGCCCAACTCTATGGAAGGTCACGTGTTTCAAGAACCACTTCGCGTGAAATTTGAATATCTCTTCCTCTTTTCTTTCGCTGGACTTGTCGAACGAGTTTCGTTAACTGTGCCCCGCCCAAAACGACCTCGGGTACCAGTATTGTTACCACTGACAACCGACTGAATGAGAGAGAATGTAGACTAATTACTAGTGGTTTATTTTTTGTTTATTCCCCACAACTATATGATTAAAAACAAATATTGATGTAATTTAGGACATTTTTGGTTAATTTAAAGAAACTGTTTTCTTTTTACAAGGACGTGGTGTAAGATTTCTAAAACAGATTGGTAACAAGTTGTCTCGGAAGCCATCTTTTTTTGACATTTCATTTGGATCTCGTGTGCAGTTTTTTCCTCGGTTGTCTCCTCAGATATCAGTGAAATTCGCTATAAAAAAATTCGTTGGTGAACGGAAACGATTCTTACGATTTTTTTTTAAATTTAATTTTTTTGATTATTTTTTAATTCATCGGAATACTATCGATTGCACACCATTTTTTTTTTAGATTATATGAATAAATAAAATTTTAAAATAATAAAGACACCAGCTGTACCCGTACCTCGGCGTTGCCCAGGATGCAGTGAAGTGATTTTAGTTTTAAAGTTTTATTTGTTTACATATTTTAAAAACTGATGCAGAAAAAGAAATTACTTTTTTTTTCTAATGGAGACAATTCTAATTATATTCGTAAACAAAAAATATGAGTTGTTCCTCTGGCTGATTTAGAATTTTAGGTGATAATTTAAAAATGTTCCATATTATAAGGCGTCTGGGCCGGACTAAGTCATTTTAAAACCTAAATTATAGCGAAGTCCGTTATTATATTCCAAATAACATGGTACAACAATAAGATATGAAAATTGGCTTACCAGAAGCAAAGTTTGATTTCCACTTGGCGTTTCGTAAAAAATAATCGAGTACTTTCTGTTATCAGTATCGTAAAAGATAGCTTCATTTAAAAATACAATATCATTTCTCTCACTAGCGGTTTGGTAGCTCAGTTGGTAGAGCACCGGACGCCAATCACTGGGATCTCGGTTTCTAGCCATAATGATGAGTCGTAGAGACGGCGAAATACTTATCTGCGGATGACATATGCACACACATACATATATATATATATATACACATACACTATATTATCACACACACGCTATATATATATATATATATATATATATATACATACACTATATTATCACACACACGCTATATATATATATATATATATATATATATATATACATACACTATATTATCACACACACGCTATATATATATATATATATATATATATATATATATATATATATATATATATATATATAATACACGCAAAGAGAGAAATGTACAACCTCAACAAGATGCCTGCTTACTTGGCGATTATTTCGTTTGTATCAGCTATTTTCTTTTAAAGTCGCCTGACTAACGTTTTCATGAACACCTTTTCAACACTCAATACTCGACACACCTACATCATTGAAAATGGTTTGTTGCTGGTCTAGATGACAAATTACAGGGTGTCTAATATGACAGAGCGATATGTCGGTTGCATAATAAAAACCGTAGTCATTTTTTTTTGTCATATGATCAAGAATAATGGCGATTTAAACAATTTGTTAAGCTCACTATTTGCGAGATGTTGTGTAAACCGTACGTCTACGCTGAATGTGTTCAGGTATCTGGGATTCATTAATTGATGGGGATGCAGAAAGTTGAACACTAAGCACGAGAAGAAAAGTGTGGATCACCTGAGACAACCATTTGTATGAAAGGATTACAAGAGGCAAAGTCTTTGTAGGAATGGTAAAGTTCTTCGGGATTCCCAAGATCAAAATCCGCTCTAGATGCTGCACCCTCAGAATTGATGCGACCCTTCTAACAAGGAGACTCCGTTGGTGTGGCCATGCCCTTCGCCATTCTTTAACTGCCCTGATTCAGAAGGCAACAAGGCCGGACTCATTACCGGGATGGCGCCAGAGGAGAAGAAAAGAAGTCAACTGAGCATTCGGCTCGAGAGAGTCATAGCTAACTTGGAAGTTGTCATTTGACGAGGGGTCAGCTATGAACAGAGGTGTATGAACCGTCTTGACTCGCGACGCTGTAAATTCACTCGAGACTAGCTCCCCCCCCCCTCAGTGCATGCACCCACAAATCCAGATCCGAGTATTTGTACACACGAAACGAAGTTCTTGTAAATATGTGTGTATGGAATGTGGAAGAATGGATGTTCTTACTGGGTGGCTCCATACTGTTCGGCATGGCGCACGGTGATTTCAGAGTTGGTCGGTTCGGTTAGCCACTGGCAGACATAACGCCATTTATTAGTGAAAGTGTTTGAGTAGCTGCAGCACGAACGATATGAGAATTTCTACCTTTTAACAAGCGTTGGCTTCTAGTTATAGCGATGAGATGAACGACAGTGGCTCAGAAACAAATGCTTTTAGGTTAAGCAAGAATCGTCTCGATTGTTTGAATAATATATACATTATTAGTGTACACTCTAAATAAAACCATGACGGGAAATATGCTTTGCCAGTGTTCTCACTCGCTATTCATTTATATTAGTAAAATAATCATAAAATCATAGAATTCCGCCAGTAATTCAATTTTTCATATATTAATTAATATCATTTCTGATGACCTAAAAAAAAAAAACAAAAAAAAAAAACACCCACCGTTGACTTTTTATCATAAAGTGCTGGATATCGTTACGAATTCATTTCCGCCGGTGAGGTAAGTCTGAGGTGGTTGTCTGACTTGCTATTTGCTTTCTCATCACCACTCGAAATGGTTTCATCCGTGTGATAGAAAAAGGCACGTGTTTTACCCACTAACCTTTGCCTGACGGAATGGAAGCAAGCAAGCAAGCAAATAAGCAAGCACACACACGCATCCATTTCACTCGTTGACCTCCCCCACTTGCTCGTTCTCTTAATTTCTCGTAAGATGGAAAGATAATAAAAAAAAGTCGGTTTTGCAATAAAACTGACAAGACGTCTTACAAAATGTTGAAATTTAAATCCCATAAATACTTTCGACTTGAGAGAAGAGTTGGACGTGAGGAAACATTTATAGGGTAATGAAAACAAGCAGAAAATAAAACGGGAGTGAGTGTACTGAACATCAGTAACATTTCTAAGCGTTTTATACGTTCGCCAGGATTTCAATTGTCCTGTGATGTCCGTGTCAACAGTAAACATGGCGGCTATAATTCACCGCGTTTCTCGCCCTTAAACAGAAAATGCGATTGTCAGTTGAATGTTAAAAAACAAAACAAAGAAAACAAAAAGCAGTTGTATAATCAGCTGGTCGATGTTTCATGCAAATGCCGCAAGTTGCAAAACGCCGATTAAACCAGTCAGCTTATATGCATCCCATCAGTTGGACACGAAGAAGCGAAATTTGCATAAATACTCCCTATAAAAGGGAGGAGTCTAAACCAACGCCTTGCTTACTTTAGACCCGGCATCGGCCCCCGAGCTAATATCAGTGGAGTATGCTTCTATTCGGTCCCAAGCGCCCATCCTCCCAGGCGTTACTTCCTTTTTTGGCACCACTACCGAAAAATGTTGACGGGTCCGATCTAGATTATTTCTATAACCATCCAGAGTATCCCACTTATTTTGGTTGCTGGATTCCTCTCATTAAAAGACCGACCTTGTGTCCCATCCAATCATTTGTGAAAAAGGGTACATATTTACTTTCGCTCTGGAACAGGCCTTCGGCTTGTATCAGAGTAGAGTATGGTTTTGGGTTAGCTCCAGGTGGCCATTCTTCTATGCATTATTTTCTCCCTCTGGAGAGCGATTGTTATATTTTCAGGGAATGTTGACGGGTCCGACCAAAACAAGCCGAAGTGTCCCCTTTTAGAGGTAGCGGAACTTCCCCACGTTAAACCGACCTCGTGTCACACCCAGTCGTTGTGGGAAGAAGGGCACATAATTACTTTCGACACGTGCCGCAACGCAACGCTAGATGGCGCTTTTGAGTCACCATTCTCATCATACGAAACAAAATACATCGAAATGACAAAATGGTGAAATCCACTTTCTTTTCATTAACATCATTGCGAAAGGTAGGGACTTTGTCTCCCTTCCGGTATGAGTAAAGTAATAGAGAGTTCAATGACGTATTCACGTTTTAAGATCGTTCGTTCGTCAAAGATAAAAGCAATTGAAAATTAACTGGTGTCGCCTAGGAAATGAAAATTCCGATTTTATCAATTTTAAAATGAATGGTTTCCAAATCGAATTCTCTCGTCTTGTCAACTTAACCAGTTAGAAAAAAAAACGCCTTGCATTCTTTTATTTTATTATAACGTAATTTTAATAAAAACGAAAAAGTGACATTCGTTATATTTATTTTAAAATATTTAGCTGACAATGATAGGATAGGAAAAAAGAGAATATTTCAGAAGTTTCTGCAAAATTTAAATTGTAACAATTTAAAAGAAAAGCGTTTTACTTTTAAAAAAATATTTAGCAGATCATGACAATTATTTTTTTACTGAAGAAGAAAGTAGCATTTTTTTTTAGTATTATTAAACTTTACGAAAATACCCTCGATCCACCCGACTAGCAGCAAAATTACACCCTTCACTATAGAGGCCCCTAAATGCCGGAAGATTTTTGTCTCGAACCTCTTACCTTTGGAATTCACTCTCTGCTCCCTGTTTTCCTGACCGTACCAATATGCATGAATTTAAATGTAATGAGAACAAACATATTGCTGTCCGACTCCCCATCCATGTTGCTTCTTATAATTCTACCACAGTGGTCCCTGACGCTTCATTGGCAATATGCCTTATTTACCCCGAACAAACAAAGCAAACACAAAAAACATACCTTTATTACTCCAAGGGATATATTATCATTAAAAGTAACTTTACAGATAGATGAAGAAAACAACGTGGAATTTCCATTAATTTATGATCATATTTCGTCATTAAACAACCATAACCTATCGGATACGTTATGTTCAGTTACAAATTAATGCCTTTTATTCAACGGAAACACGGGAATACAAGGACGTAAGGATGTAAGGCAGACACGTGTAGTAGCAGTAGTAGACATATTTAGTCCAGGTTCGTCTAGACTGTGAATTTGTATCTCGCTCCCCCCTCCCGGCCAGGAACTGACGGAAGACGAGGAACACGTTACAAAGTCCTTTCAGATCTACATCTCGGATCGAAGTGAATAGCTGGGCAAAAATTAGGGAAAAGGCTGAGTGCGCATGTGCAGTGATGCGTTAATCGTTTGATGTATTTCTACGCGAGTTTGGATATGCCTGTTTCATCCAACCGAATCACAACTTATTATTACGCAAGAGATTGCGTGTACATACAGCAGAAATAGATCTCAATCTCACGTTACTACTACACATCGACTGAAACGTAGTCCACTAAGTATCAGTCGGTTTCCTCGCCGTTCAACGTGTACCTATGCGTTGCAAAACTGTCAATAACCCTGACACTCCTATCTGTGATGGCTCGCTTCAGTTCAGAAATAGTTTGGGGATTCTTTTGATAAAATTCGGAGGGGGGGGGGTCCGGCGAGTGCCGCTAAGCCCATTCAGGATCGCACATCCTACTGATGAGGCTGTCCTCCTTCTAGACTGAGGCAATTTAAATTTTTGTCCCAATCCAGAGCGACCCTTTTTGGGGGATCTGAATTTCACCCACATTAAAAACCGACCATGTGTATCTAACTCTTCCCTCGTGGGGAGGCCAGTAAATAGGGGGATCGCCAAAGTGTCCTCCGCATATCATTGGGTGGCGATAAAACAAAGACTGTTGGGCATTCATGACTGAAACTTGGTGGACAAGTCAAGCATGGACTTAAGTTTATTTGTACCAAATATGGTTGGATTGCAGAAAGGATTGTGAATTTTATTAACGATTGGGTGGCATTTTTTTTTAACAGTTCACCCCAGACAAGGCAGGCCGCCACTGTAGACGTAAGGAGCTACTGAGAAGAAAGAAAAGGGAGAAGGTTGGGGGGGGGGTCAACCTAAATTGGGATCTGCGCAGCGAGATGTCTGTTTACATTAGTTTTAAATTTCTGCATGTCAGTACCGTAGGGGAAACAGGGACAGGGAGGGAGTTCCAGAGGCCAGTAGCACGAAGAAAGAAGCTTCTGGGGACCTCCACAGTGAATGGATGGGATTTAGTCGATTGTCGAGTTGGTCTAGTGAACTTACGACGAGGGGGCACCAGAGCAGCCAATTAATCGGAGCACAATCCATTGAAGTATTTGTAAAACAAGCACAAGGATGCTACATTGCGGCGATGGGACAGGGACTGGAGCTTGGCTGACAGTGAGGGACCTATTGGGGGGGGGGGGTATTAACCCTGCACCTATGAAATGTATAAAATATGAATCTATGAATTGAATAAGCCCTTATCTATTATATTCGAATATTTAAATCTCTTAAAGATTTTCCGGTGAGGAGATGCACATTACAAATTGTCTGTAGGCGTGACTATGGGGTGGACATTTGTTTCTTTTGTGTCACATGACTAGGGCCGTTGTTTCAATGGAAGGTTTGAGGGACACCTTAAGGATCCGGTGACCGAAACCACGTGACTTCCGGACGGGGTATCTCAGTGCAAGCGCGCTCAATGTAACTAAGCATAGAGGGACGAGCTATCCGCCCATCTATCTGTCTATCTCTCTCTCCCTCACTCGTACGAAAGTAACCTGCCTCTCTGATGTTTTCGATGACTGTTCTTTTTCTAATAAACTTTTTTCTTTATAAACATCGGCGTCCGCGTGGGTTTATCAGCAGACGAAAATAACCTGGGTTCCTGACGGTTGTATAATCTAGATACACGCACCCGTCAGTGAAAATACAACATCTCGTCATAATGTACGTTTATCGTCCGTAAGCAAACAAGACCCATGAGACTTTTGTAGATATCTAAAATTCTACGAATTAGACGCCCGGACGACGCCGGATACGTCTACTAGTACAATGCATTACTTTTCGGTCAAACAACTTTTAAATGGTCGCCTCGCATGCTCATTTACCCGATTTCTTGATAAACATTTCCATAGCCAAAAACATCGCCCCCTGGTGGTTAGGAATCGAACGAATGAGAAGATAAACAGTGTCCACTCTCTAAAAGCATAGCTAATTACTTAGCACCAACGCACTGTTATTATACTGGCTATATAAAAACGAAAGAAAAACACGGACATCTTTGGAATTTCTTTTAATTCAATCTAAGAAAATATGCCCTGCGCGAATATACCTAGATATTAGTTTCGGTACTTATTAAGATGAGGTCACATATGGAAAACGCAATTCCAAATAAAAACTCTTGTTTATACTTAAGTATTAGGCAATATTTAGTATCCACAGAAAAAAATAGAAAAAATTGTCGAGTAGATTTTTAATAAAAAATAAAAATCAGTGTTATCGTATTTTGCTGACCGTTATTGATTTATTACGTGTTAATATGACAGACTGGGTTACGTCCCCCTGATTTCCGTGTTTTTCGCTGGTATCAATGGCGGATCTATAATATACGCTAAGACTGATTTTTATTTTTGATCAAAATTATACTCGCTGATCTTTGCTAATTTTTTGTATAGATACTGTTGATTGTAAGCATCACCACAGACAAGACAAATTAACGTCGCCCATTATCTCCCTTTGATACAGAGACAATAACGAACTCTCCTGTCCTAGGAGACACATTTGTGCAATAAACAGTGTAATAAAGTATTTCGTTTTGTTAACACGTCTCTTTCATTCTCTCTCACCTTCTTGATCTTTCATACTCAATATTTATTTTATATATAAATAACAACAACAACAGATACCTATTTTGTCTGATACATAAGTATATGAAAGAGTATTCTGGTTTATTTGTTTGGCACTTCGATTGTTACATGTGACCTCATCTCTACAAGCACCCTATTTTCTTGCACCAATATTCGTAGCAGCCATATTTGTTCTAGCAATATTTGTAGGCGCCATTCTTTTATCGATATTAGTAATTGCATCAATATACGAAGCAGCCATATTTTATAGCGACTCGTAAATAAACGCGCAATCTGTGTTTGGGTGCAAATAACTAATGTAAATGAATAAATGATATTAGTAAAAATAATTACGATTCCGAAATTAATATTTAAATAAGAAAGTCATGCACATATCAAACGTGACATTACTTGCTGTGATCAGACAGTAAGGATTACTATGACAACGTTAATTGTTTCCGGTTCACAAGTTCGGTTTCGTAGACGCTCGAACTAAAATAAGTATAAACTTTTTCCTTAATTTATAATAGAAAAAATAACAATAACTTTTCATCGCCGATATTTATAGCAGCTGAGTACAAATAACTAATTCGGTGGGAAGGTGTGTCTGGGTGTCCTTTAAATACGTGCGACCTTCGTAAATTATTCCAACTGTATCTCGGTGTACTTAAAAATGTTGAACTTCAAAAATTAGAACAAAGTCAGGTATAGCGTGCCGAATATTCTAGTCTCATTAAATTTAATCGTATACTTTTTTAATTTAAGCTTTCACCATTGATAAATAAAGTTTGGTGATATATATATATATATATATATAATAAAATTGTACAAAATGAATAAATGTAAATTCTAGTTATAAGTTTCAAATTTTTTAAATTCAATGATAAAGGTTAAATTGAATAAATGAAAAGACGAAATAAAATAAAAAGATTTTTATTGCAAATTTTGTAAAATTATTTTCTTTTTGTATAGAGATTAAAAATATTCGAGACCCTAAGCTGACGGCTAAATATATTAGAAAATTCGTATTTTGGGTGTAATGTCTTTTCGAACACACGACATCTCCGGAGACATCTTCATTATAATAAATACTAGCTGTACCCCTACCCCGGCGTTGCCCGGGGCGCAGTGAAGTCATTTTAGTTTTTAATTTTGATTTGTTTGCCAATTTAAAAAGAAAACGTATACAGAAAAAGAAATAAAATGTTAGTTGTGGGGAGGCCAACTTTTTAAATTCTTCAATTAAAATACGAGATATTACCCCCCCCCCCCTTCTGAATTCGATTTTTCGGTGATTACTGAAAAATGTTTTATAATATAGATAGTCTGGGTCGGATTAAGTATTCTTTTTAATAAATTGTAGCGAAGTAAGTTAGCATATTACCAATAACATGGTACAACAATAACAAATGAAAATTGGTTAGTCAGAAGTAAAGTTGACGATTCAGCTTAAATGCTATTTGGGTCTGACTTGGAACATCCAACAAGATAACTTGATAGATAGATCGATAAATAGATAGAAGAAGATATACATGGCTGCCATATTTACTTCCGTCAATATTAGCACTAGCAACTATATTTTTCTGTCAATATTCCGAGCGAGAGTAACCATATGTTTTTTTGATGTAAGGAATGTTAGGGTTATCTGGTAAAGACGATTTCATTCAGCTATGTCAGAAAGGATCTGTGAGTAGCTTCAAATGTGCCGTCCATGTGTGTGAGTGTGTGTGAGAGAGAGAGAGAGCGAAAGAGTGAAAGAGAAAGAGAGAGAAAAAGAGAGAAAAAGAGAAAGAGAGAGAGAAAGAGAAAGAGAGAAAGAGAGAGAGAGAAAGAGAGAGAGAAAGAGAGAGAGAGAAAGAGAGAGAGAGAAAGAGAGAGAGAGAAAGAGAGAGAGAGAGAGAGAGAGAGAGAAGAGAGAGAGAGAAAGAGAGAGAGAGAGAGAGAAAGAGAGAGAGAGAGAGAGAAAGAGAGAGAGAGAGAGAAAGAGAGAAAGAGAAGGAGTTAATTGTATTCTAATTTTGTTTTTGCAGAATGACAGCTTATATATATATGTATAATGCGTGTATAAAATCCAATATAAACAAGAATGGAAGCCAAGGTAAACATTTAAGGAAAAATGAAACGAAATGCGAGTCGGAATGGATGGGAGGGAGGAGTCTGATGCTGTCTTTGAACGCAGGACAAAGTAAACGTGAATTTTGCCACTTGAAATAACAAAAACAACACATGGACACGGAAAGCACACGGCGACCTTTGAGAAGATGTAAGGAATTTCTGAAAGCGGAAGCAACAATAGCGACTTTTAAGAAAAAGTGTTGCGATTTCGGATGTTAATGGTGCCAAAATAGGAAAAGGAAAGGAAAAGGGGAAATAATGTGTCTGGAAAAAAAGGTAAAAGAATAAAAATAAAAACAAAAATGAATGGAAAAGAATATTACGAGGAATACACAGAAAAAAATCTTATAAGAGAAGGGGGCTACGACTATTATTATTATCTCTCTGTTAATTGTGACAATTCCCCCCCCCCCTTACTAAGTCACAACTTATCAAGGCCTGAAGGACACTCGTGGATAAATGTTAAAGAGATCTTCAGTTGGACGTTGATCACCGTCACGAGATACCAGAAAACAATGGATGGGATGGAAAGAAGATTACTAAGTCGAATTGATTATTCATGAGAAGAGCTCAACAAGTATTTGTTTACATTAGACTTGAATACGACTATGGTTCGAGGAAAGAAACTTTGTTCGTGGAAGCCTCGTTTGGTTTTTGGGAGAGAGAGAGAGAGTGAGAGTGAGAGTGAGAGTGAGAGAGAGTGAGAGTGAGAGAGAGTGAGAGTGAGAGAGAGTGAGAGAGAGTGAGAGTGAGAGAGAGTGAGAGTGAGAGAGAGAGTGAGAGAGAGTGAGAGTGAGAGAGAGAGTGAGTGAGAGAGAGAGTGAGAGAGAGAGTGAGTGAGTGAGAGAGAGAGTGAGAGAGTGAGTGAGAGAGAGGGAGAGTGAGAGAGAGAGAGGGAGAGTGAGAGAGAGAGAGGGAGAGTGAGAGAGAGAGGGAGAGTGAGAGAGAGAGGGAGAGAGAGAGTGAGAGAGAGAGAGAGTGAGAGAGAGAGAGAGAGAGAGAGTGAGAGAGAGAGTGAGAGAGAGAGTGAGAGAGAGAGAGAGAGTGAGAGAGAGAGAGAGTGAGAGAGAGAGAGAGAGTGAGAGAGAGAGAGAGAGAGTGAGAGAGAGTGAGAGAAAGAGTGAGAGAAAGAGTGAGAGAAAGAGAGAGACTGATTATCAATGCTCTTCAATGTGCTGCCATAAATAGTTGTGTCATCGAATGATCTCAGAATGTGGTTTGGAAGATAATTCATGAAGAGGGTTGGGTCCAGAATGGATCTTTGCGGCACGCCGGCGTTGGTGCTATGTACTTCGAACTTTTGCCTGTCAACAGCTACATTTATGGACCTATCGGAGAGAAAGGATTTGATGGTTGAAAGGACATTTCCAGATATTTCATAGCTAACAAACTTGTGGAGCAAACCTTTGTGCCAAACCCAATCGAAGGCTTTTGATATATCAAGAGTCATCTCTTGTATTCTAAATTAAACTCATCTTACAATCGTCTTTCACCAATCAATGGTCACTAAATATTGACGGGATGAAGGAGAAAGAGAAATAATTATATATATATATATATAATTATATATATATATATATATATTATCATGGACGGCGGCACCGGGGGGGGGGGGGCAGGGGGGGGGGTCTCAAGCCCTCCCCTCACACACACTTTTTGACTTGGCCCTCCCACTTTACGGTCATCAATAATGAAGTTATATATGCATGTGTTTAACCGGGCCCCCCACTTTTTAGGAGAGCCCCCCCCACTTTACGGTCATCAATAATGAAGTTATATATGCATGTGTTTAACCGGGCCCCCCACTTTTTAGGAGAGCCCCCCCCCACTTTACAGTCATCAATAATGAAGTTATATATGCATGTGTTTAACCGGGCCCCCCACTTTTTAGGAGAGCCCCCCCCACTTTACGGTCATCAATAATGAAGTTATATATGCATGTGTTTAACCGGGCCCCCCACTTTTTAGGAGAGCCCCCCCCCACTTTACGGTCATCAATAATGAAGTTATATATGCATGTGTTTAACCGGGCCCCCCACTTTTTAGGAGAGCCCCCCCCCCCACTTTACGGTCATCAATAATGAAGTTATATATGCATGTGTTTAACCGGGCCCCCCACTTTTTAGGAGAGCCCCCCCCACTTTACGGTCATCAATAATGAAGTTATATATGCATGTGTTTAACCGGGGCCCCCACTTTTTAGGAGAGCCCCCCCCCCACTTTACGGTCATCAATAATGAAGTTATATATGCATGTGTTTAACCGGGCCCCCCACTTTTTAGGAGAGCCCCCCCCCCACTTTACGGTCATCAATAATGAAGTTATATATGCATGTGTTTAACCGGGCCCTCCACTTTTTAGGAGAGCCCCCCCCCCCACACACACACTTTTATAACTGTCCCGCCGGTCCTGATTATATATATATATATATTTTTTTTTTACGTACAGAAAAATTAGTACAACATTCGTACAGTCGGTTTCAAGCACAGAAGGACTTAGCCATCCGGCTCTCTTCAGCTTCTGTTGTCATCTTTTTCAGAAATTTAAAGTCACGTGTCACTATCGTTTGGACGCGTTATTTGCTTAGAGGGTTATGTATATTTGTTTAAATTTAGTGTAAGGAAGGCTTAATAAGGTTTGAAAAAAAAGGGGAAGGGTGAAAAGTAACAGTTGAGTTTTAAGATATAAAAACATTTTAAAAATTAAAAAGTAAAAATATATTTCTATATAAATCCAGTGAGCCAATTTTATGAGTATCGTATATTTGTCCCTTACTGTTTTGGAGTTTAATGATGTGTCATCTAAGGGAATTAGGGAGAGAAAATGGGTTTAAGGATTAAAAAGAACAACATTAATTGAATTCAAGTTTAAATCCTGGATTAAAGGACTTTTAATTAATCCCAAAGGAATTTAAATAAAGATATCATCCGGGCGGTCTAAGGGCAGTAACTCTGCAGGGTTTTTGAATGATTTGTATACGGGATTTAACATTATTAACGATTATTAAAGATTTCATCTCAATATTCAAACAGACTGTATTTGGGTCAATGATGGCCCTTAATATATGGTATTTTTCAGCGTCACACAGAGGACATCTATTTATGACTAGAAAGAAGGATGGTCTTCTCTCAATTACTTTCCATTTGATGGTGAAGGGTGTCTTTTCATCTTTAAGTTGCTATATCCGGGTCACGAGTGCCGTATTTGCCTTGTTTTTGTATCTAAAGGTGTTACAAATATCGGAGAGATACAAATTAAAGTAAGTTGGCGTGGAAATGTCGAATTAGGCCCTAGACTACTCGAAATGAGGTAGAAAGATGGTGAATGCCAAATTTCAAAAAAGTGAATTAATGTGGTTTAGGCGGGAGTAACTGGTGGTCAGACTAGAGAAATAACTAAAACACAATACCTAGCCGACCTCACGCCTGTTTAGGGCCTATCTCAATATAAGCGACAGGTTGTCTTTTAAAGAGATTCCCGTCAGTGTTACTAGTATCCACGTCGTCCAGATAGCGCTTCACAGGACGTTGGACACCGTGCCAGACTTGACACATTAACCTAAACGAAATCCTAACTGAAAAAAACTTAGTGAAATTTTTGCGAACCGAAATTTTTTATAGAATTTTTAGTACAAAAACTATAAAAGAATATTCAGCGCGCGCACAGTGTACCTAAATTGCTAAATGATTGCATCACAGCTATAGTGATATTTTTTCCTTTTGATTCCTTGTTTAAGCCCGACGACAGACACGTATCAGACCATCATTCGTCGACTTACAACTTTCCGTGATCAAAGAACAGTGAGGCAAGGAAATGCGCGTTGTGTGAATCGTCAACCAGAACCAACGACGAAAAATGGACGCCAACTGGATATGTGGATAGAGAAGGTAAAATTATATATAAAATGTATTATTTTAATGAATTAGAGCTGAGGTCTTCTGATGGTCGATGGTATAATCCAATGGGTCGATAAATGCATGTGGGTTAAAAAGGCGTTCCGATATACACCGGGTCAAGCATATCACTTTTCGGGCATGAAAATCAATATAAAATAATGCAATAAATAAAATGCCGATACGGATTTGGAAACTTCAATAATTGTAGACGAATAAGGACACCAAAAACAGCCCCCAAAATGATGTGGTGAAAATAGAGATTAGACGACTCAAGTTATGGGTTAAGAAATTTTTTAAGTTTGTGAAGTTAATAAAGAGTTTCAAATAATTAAATCTTTTCTCCGAAATTTTGAGAATATATTCCCATCATGCACCTCTGGTTTGAATCTCGGTAAAATCGGAAGTATTTAAAAAAAAAAAAAACAAAATCTAAATCAGCGGAAGTTTCACCCCTTCCTCGAGGACTATTTCATGCGAAAATATTTATAGAAAAGGTAATTAAAACCAAATATCATGTTCCAATATTTAGTAGTTTAAAACTAGTTGGTTGACACACAAATTTATTTAGTTAAGTCACGACATGGTTAAACTAATTTATAGTGAGTTGGAATAAAAAAACAATGGACCCTTGCAATACGTTTCCACAGGTTTAAGTTTCCCGACATCTATTATTATATGTCTGAATTTGAAAATCCGGTAAGACAACTTTATATGATAGAAGAAAAAAAAGAGAAATCTATTATTATACTAAAGCTGAGTTAATCAAATAATTTTTTCCTATATATTTTAATCACACAAAATACATGTTAAAATATTCGCCAATTTTGGGGTTGAGTTGTGTTTGAAAAAGAAAACAAAAACGACGAAAAATCCCATTTTGATTGTTCTAATTAGCCGAAATTTACAATTTACTAATCAATCAACCAGTTTCTTACTAAATGTCTATCCATCACTTTCGCACTTTCACTGTATGTCGTTTGACACACCTGCTCTTATTTTATACGCTGTCTATTACTCTCGCTTTTGCCTCTCTCTATTTATAGTTGAAGGTAATAAGGAAAAGAATAGACCATTATAAAGACAAATGAATATCACCACTAGCATTAATACTATTTAATCAGTAGAGAGAAAGAGAGAGAAAGAAAGAAAGAGAGAGAAAGAAAGAGAGAGAGAGAAAGAGGGAGAGAGAGAGAAAGAGGGAGAGAGAGAGAAAGAGGGAGAGAGAGAGAAAGAGGGAGAGAGAGAGAAAGAGGGAGAGAGAGAAAGAGATAGAGAAAGAAAGAGATAGAGAAAGAAAGAGGGAGAAAGAAAGAGGGAGAAAGAAAGAGGGAGAGAGAAAGAGGGAGAGAGAGAAAGAGGGAGAGAGAGAAAGAGGGAGAGAGAGAAAGAGGGAGAGAGAGAAAGAGGGAGAGAGAGAAAGAGGGAGAGAGAGAAAGAGGGAGAGGGAGAAAGAGGGAGAGGGAGAAAGAGGGAGAGGGAGAAAGAGGGAGAGGGAGAAAGAGGGAGAGGGAGAAAGAAAGAGGGAGAAAGAAAGAGGGAGAAAGAAAGAGGGAGAAAGAAAGAGGGAGAAAGAAAGAGGGAGAGGGAAAGAGGGAGAAAGAAAGAGAGAGAAAGAGACAGAAAGAGAGACAGAAAGAGAGACAGAAAAAGAGAGAGAGAGAAAGAGAGAGAGAAAGAGAGGAGAGAAAGAGAGGAGAGAAAGAGAGGAGAGAAAGAGAGAGAGAGAACGAGAGGAGAGAGGGGAGGGGGATAATTGTATATTAAAAAATATTAAACTGGCTTTGTAAACTCACTTTGAGCGCAATGTGTGACCAAACGGATCACCATTTTTCTAGAATATTTATATGGCTCAAGTTATGGACTAGGAAATGAGGGAAGGCCCTACTAGGCGAATTATTTCAAACCCTATTTTTTCTCGTTTGTAAGCGCCTAGCAGTGAATGTCGGTGTCCCAACAAAAGAAACAAACTCGAGACAGATAGGTTCGCCAGTTCCGACTCAAGTGTTTACAGCGTCGCCATTGTTCTACTCGGACAAACTTATCGGTGGAGAACTGGACGAACACACCATTCCTGTTTTCACTATGATTAAATGAAAATGGAACAGGAAAAGAGAAAGAGAAAAAAGAAGAGGGGGGGGATCTATCTACGCCCGGGGCAAAAGTTATGGGGCAAAAAATGTCATTTTTTTGCCATTTCGGGGCCTTTTGACCCCCTGAGGGGCTAACCAGATTTTTTCAAAAATCAGAGAATGTCACTTTCTAACCTGAGCAAAGTTACAACTTCATGCAAAATTTCAGAGAAATTCAATGGATGGTTGCGGAGAAAAATCCGGACGGACGGACATGCCTCAAAACATAAGTTCCCCGATTTTATAAATCGGGGGACCAAAAAGATAAAATGTGAAACTAGCGGGACCTTTGTTCCGGCGAAGCTCGGGGGGGGGGCAGTGGCGGTGAAACCCAGAAACACCTGCTCCCACCCCCGAACCCCGCATTACTATCTTTAACGGAATTCATTACTTTCTATAAGTATTAATTTTCAAGATCTAAATAAAGGAAAGTAAAATGTTTTAGTATCTGTTCTTGGATGTCCGGCACGAACGAAGACCCCACGCTATGGCAGTAAAACCCTAACAGAAAAATCAGAGGATAAAATGTTATTTAGAAAATAAATTGATATTTATTTTCTAATATCAAAGTTTAAAATCGAATAACAGCATAATTTTGTTTTCAGGGTCCTAAATTCGTTCATCAATAGAGGAAAATGGTTTTTAGACGCTGAAATCCTATGAAGAAAATTAATGTCTTAGTAAGCTGACGCTGTGAAGGTGAAAAAAATAATCCATGTGAATAAAGTTCCGAGCCGGAATAAGTATTATTCGAAATGAACTGGTGCGAATTCCATTTTTTTTATTGCAAAGAACGTGGCCCAAGTCAGAATCTAATATTACTATTTAGTATTAATCGCCATCGATGACAAATGCCGAAAATCCAACAAGAATTTTATTAGATTAAAATTATTTAACTAATAAAAAAAATCAAACAAATGATTGAATCTTTTCAATATTTGAAATAATAACACTGCCTAATTTGCACGGTGTTCGGCCAGCAAGTATATCATTTCAGCTAAACAAGGGAAGTGCATTATTTAATTTGGAAGCTTATCCATAGCATTCACTTTTTAATTAAAACAAATTATAAATGGATAGTTGCCATATCATGTCGTCTGATAAGAAATGAACGATTTACAGCTAAAATCCGCCAAATGTCCTTCAAAAGTGTTCTGAAGACCTGTAGGTCATAACCGACATCTCATACTAGGCACACCCTGAATGCCGCTTATAATGTCTAGCTTCCCGTTTAGACGTTTGTTAAACTATCATTGTGATTTTCTTTCATTCTTTTTCCTTTCATGATTAGAAAATGTTTTATGAAAAAAAAAAAAAATGAAATAAGAAAAGGGAGCAGGACGACATGTGTCTCCCACCTGGATATTCCACCTTTATTTCGTGTTAATGATCCAATATATCGTGTTAGGGCGTGAACATGCGTAACATGTGTTAATTCAAGATGTCTACGTATGCATATTCCGATGTACGTATTAACGGAACGGGGTTATAAAAATGGCGATCGAGTAAGTGCACACGTTTTTTTGGGGGGGGGGGGGGGGCGTACATTTTTATTTATTTTACTGTCCCCCCCCCCCACACTCTGTGGAATTTCGAGTCCCGTCCCAAGATGTGAATAATTGCTTGCAAATTTGAATCTAAATGGAAATGTTTGAGACTTGTTTTTTGTTTTTGTTCAATCATTTTCGTTTTCGAAAATGTATAAACGTCGGTTACAGAAGAAGGAATTAAAAAGGTAAAATAAAAAGATATTTTACCTTTTTAGAAGGAGGTTTACTTATTTAAATCCTGAGTTTAAACTGCTTTAAAGTGTTTAACTCATCTGGATATATATATATATATATATATATATATATATATATATATAGAGAGAGAGAGAGAGAGAGAGAGAGAGAATGTTTATTTTTAAAAAGTGAAGAAGAAAAAAGAAAATGGGGAGACATGAAAGAAAAGGTACATATACATAGAGAGGGGGAAAGAAAAGGATAGAAAAGGATAAATAGGGATAGAGAAGAGGAAAGCAAAAGAAAAGCGGAAGAGAGAGAGAGGGGAAGAGAGAGAGAGAGAGAGAGGGGGGAAGAGAGAGAGGGGGGAAGAGAGAGAGAGAGGGAATGGGGGAGAGAGAGGGAATGGGGGAGAGGGGGAATAGGGGAGAGGGGGAATAGGGGGGAGAGAGGAAAGCGCGCTCGAGAGAGAGAGAGAGAGAGAGAGAGAGAGAGAGAGAGATTAAAGAGAGGCAAGAGGGGGGGGGATAAATGGGAACAAAATAAAAAATAAAATGACGAAGAAGGAAAAGATTCTACATACCAAATCAACTAAAGACTAATATGCAACAATTTACCCCCCCCCCCTCCTCCCGGATGTGACGAAATCGCAACCACTGAGCCACGTGGTCCACCCTTAAACATTGAATGTGCAGCTTATGTGGTTACAAGCTGCGTTCATTTCGTCAAGAAAACACGTGCGTGTAAATTGTGTTCAGTTCTAGTGTCTGAAAAATCTAAAGTTTATTTTTAGTGTCATTTGCATTAAACAACGCACGCACCTGTTGTCTACTAAGTTGTAAAGCAAACTTATTTTAGTTTCCCCACAAAAGAAAATGGAGAAAGAGCGTCGTTGACCGCACACCCAATCGACCTATCACAGACTTCAACAGTCCGTGGGAAACTTGCGTCCGGTTTAAATTAAATTCCTCTTCGCATGTCTTTGAAGTGTCACGTGGTCATACGACAGTTGCACACTTTTTTACGTAGTCCTTTGCATTATTGTTGTACGCTGCAGGATCTTTCAAGCTGCACCGGTTGTGCAGTAGGTTGCAGACGAGGCAGTGCTGCATCGTATGGTTGTCTTGAGATTCGTAGATGGTTGGGTCAGATTTGTAACCCAGTCTGACCATGATAGCTTTTGATCGCCCCCCCCCTTCCCGATTGAGTATCCTCCACTGGAGCCAAGGGGCTTTTGCGCCAAAAGGGAGCGCTTCAGAAGAGGGGGGGGGGATTCTCTATCCCTCTAGTCCACATCTGCGGTTTGGTCTTTTCCTGAGATTTTATTTGGGTCTCAACATGTCTAAGGAAGCTTTTCCTTGACGTCAAACGTTGGTTCACATCCACAAAAGATATGTCGTTAATGACTGGTATCCTTCGCGATCTCGGCTGGCATCTTCCCATCTTACATCTGCAGAGACAATGAATATGAAAAGTCTTTGTTTTTCACAATTTTTACTAAAGAAATACTGGTTGCTTGTAACAACCTAACTGATGGCCTTGTTTTAGGTTAGGGTCGTATTCAGAGTCGGTAAAAACTTTATTTATGAAAAGTTGAACGTCCGCGTCACACTCATACACGTTTAGAAGGACATATCGTATAAGGAATTTAGGTAAATTGACACCAGTGATACACCACGACGTAATTTCACTAGACCAGCCCGACAATCTGCCAAATCCCATCCATTCACCGTGGAGGTACCCAGATGCCGAAGAGCTTTCTACTCCAAAAGCTTCTTTCCTCGTGTTGCTGGACTCTGGAACTCCCTCCCTGCTCCCTGTTTTCCTGACGGTACTGACATGCAGAAATTTAAAACTACTGTAAACAGACATCTCGCTGCACAGCTCCCAATTTAGGTTGACCCCCTCCCCCCAAACCTTCACCCTTTTTCTCAGTAGCCCCTTACGTCTACAGTGGCAGTCTGCCTTGTTTGGGGTGAACTATGTTAAAAAAAAAATAGGAAGAAAAATGGCACAAGTGAAAAATATAGGTGACAATGAGTTAGTCAAAATCTTTGATACAATACATAAAGAGAACAATTAACTATTTGTCAAATTAATTTTTTTTTATATTTACATTTAAAAATAGATGAGGACACTCACCTACCCACCCCCATAAAAATTAGATTCTACTTTTTTAAAATGATTACGTATTAACAGCCTAAAAAAACTTGTAAACGTAAAATGATCACCAATTTCCGGGCCAGTGTCTAGCAAAATAATGTTTTAAGAGCATATTATTATAACCAGAATTTTTTAAAAGAGAGATAAATTGTTTTTTGAAGCGGGAAGTAAAAATCCTCCCTTAACCGTAACACTAAGCCCGAGTGGCAACAGAATCCGCCCCCCCCCCAATGGTTACATCTAACAATTACATGTCGTTCAGACGCTATTTTATCCTTCCTTTATGAACGGTACCAATTTTCAATTACCGAATTGTTCTGCTTTGTTCAATGTTTCCTATTTATTCACTTGTGCCTTTTTTTACCGTACAAATATAAGAACGGTGACTACTGTACTAGCATTTAGGTTTTGAATTTCAGCTTGAAAGACACCATGTCTAGCCACACTGAGGAGAAGAAACTGATGTCCCGATGAAAGAGAAAGAAAGAGAGAAAGAGGAAGAGAGAGAAAGAGAGAAAGAGAAAGAGAGAAAGAAAGCGAAAGAGAAAGAAAGAGAGGGAGAGAAAGAGAGAGGGAGAGAAAGAGAGAGGGAGAGAAAGGGAGAGGGAGAGAGAGAAAGAAAGAGAGAGAGAGAGAAGGAGAGGGAGAGAGAGAAGGAGAGAGAGAATGTTCGCCGAGAAAAGTGTAAGAAATGTTTGATAAAATCCCATGTGTACTTTTTATTCGGCCAAAATGATAAAATCTCAATTTCTGATTTTAAACTTTTTCAAAGAAAGAACAAAAATGTATTAATTCTGATGACAGATGTTTTTTTCTGAGCGCAGGTGTCACCTGTTCAAATCTGATCGGTTCATGGGCATCCGATTAAAAAAAAAAAAAAAAAAGAAAAAAAAAGAAGAACTTCACACGACGCGTCTCCAAGAACCGGAATTCTTCAAACACTCAATTTGACCGCCATTTGCTTTTCTGGCATTTCTTAAAACAGTTTCATTCAAGTTTTTTGTGTTGTGAATTTTTTTTCTCCGTACGTCGCAGTCGGTATAGTCTTACCGATTCCATCATTCTGACTCCTTTACCGTTTAAAAATAATTGACTTGTGTTAGCACCCCCCTTCCGCCAAATAAAAAAAAAATTTCTAATTCTATGTTTCTCGGACCTAATGTTTTCTTCTGCACCACTCCCCCATTCCAGCAGTTTTCGGTCGGCGGAGGCACATAGTCAATTTATCACTTGATTTAGCCAATGATTCAAAGGCTTTCTAAAAGGTCGGAGTCAATAATGTCCCTTTAAGAGGCTGATAATAGTACGAACAGAGATTATTAATAGGAGAATTTTGGGCACTCCAGAAAAACGTTCGACTCTGAGTCAACGTGACGCTATTCTGAATTCACAACAGCAAGCCGCAATCTCCGTCTCTCCGGTCATAATTTAAAAAAAAGTCAAAATCTTTTTCATGTCAAACTTTAGAATTAAAACTTGCTGATTATTTTTTTAAATGAAAATTAAATATAAAGTAAAAATGGATTTTTTTTTTAAATATCTGCGATATCCGACAACACTATGATTGGTAAAAAAATTCATATTTAAAAAAAAAACCCAAAAAAACCCCACCTATTTGATTACTTATTTTTTTTAAAAAGAAATTATTTAAAATAAAAATACAAAACTTTTCCTTTCAGCAAATTTTAATAAAAAAGTTTTGCATGAAAAAGATTTTGACTTTTTTAAAATTATGACCGTAGAGACAATCTATTGATTGTGGCTTGCTGTTGTGAATTCGGAAGAGCGGCACGCTGACTCAGAGTCGAATGTTTTTCTGGAGTGCCGGGTTTGACTACTGGAACTGATTTCACGGCTGATACTCATAATCCGCAGGGTTTCGAGTGATTCATTCGGCGGATAAAACAAACGTACAAAAAAAAGTGTATATATATAAAATGTGTAGATGTGTAGATTTACACATTGTGTATACTCGTTTATATAAATATATAAATGTAAAATAAACAAACGACGCAGTTAAACTGTTAGTGGCGGCAGGTATCAGGTGACAACTGGGAGGTCAATTGTTGATGCGGATGTGGGAGATCTCGTGAGTCAACTGTAACCGCGCTCGGTCAATAACAATCCTTAAAACACGGAAATACCCGCCTTATTTGATTTCAATATTTATTTAATGGGTCTTTTTCAAAAAAAGGAGTTTACAGCCTTTTTTGGTGGTTGTTGTTGTTGACGTCGTCGTAGTCAGATGTCTCTCCGTATTGTAACTCCCGGGGAAGTTTGGGCGCTTCTTCGTAATACTCCCCCACTCGTTTTTCTCAAATTTTTTACTGACTAATTTTTAAATTTTTTCCGTGTACAATTACCTGTCATGTCGCTAGAGAATTTTTTCAAATAGTTTTGATTTTAGAAGAGGGGATCAGTTTCCTATATAAATTTAACGTAAACTGATCCCCCACTTTTTGACCATCACAATTTTTTTCTAAAAAATTTCAGACAATCCGGAATTCTCTAGCGACATGATAGATAATTGTATACAGAAAAAAGGGTGCTGCTATCGATCCTGAACCAGTTTTCGTGACGTTCGACTCGGACGCGTTCGGCTGTTCTACGCAAACGTCCGAGAGTTGACGAGCCGATTTGTACCAGACGACAATTTTGATACGGTGCTGCGTCATATGATAATAATGTTTTGCTTGTTTTTTTTTTGTTTTTTGTTTGGTTTAGGGTTAGGACGACCTGGGTATGCGAAGTTCCATAGTACTATTTTCATTTATGGATGTTGGCAACCTTCAAGTGGTCCCTCTTGTGAGTACCCGAAAATATCGGGAAACCAATGCCAACAAAAGAATCAAGCCGGTCATAAAAGTCGCACAATGCTGAATTCTATTTATGACGTTGTATTCGATATTGGAACAATTATTTTTTTAAATGGGTAAAGTCTAAGGTTTTGACACACAGCGACATATGCTATGTTTTTTGTATTTTAACTTGAACTGATTAGTGAAACTTCATACAAAAGGTATTCAATCAGCGTTTCCCGGGTGAAGACATTTTGTTGGAGAGAGGGAAGGAAAGAGGGGACTGACTTCCTATCTCTAGGAGTTCGTGGTGATGCAGGGGTTGT
>OY744528.1:136317990-136345490 GCA_963556195.1 Sepiola atlantica | reverse complement strand
GCTTCCTGCACTGAAGATTGCGTAAGCATGAAACATCGATGGTAATAAATAATTAATATTTATTTATAAATATACATTATATATATATATATATATATATATATATAATCCAGGTAAAACATCCACAGGGTAGTAATCCAAAGAATTTCAACCGGGCTTATAAAAAGTGCTCAATATCAAATAGAGCTTTTATACATAATTACTTTTATTTTTGATATATGATTATTTTGATTTTATTATTATATTTTTATTACATGTCTGTAAATAAAAAATAATATCTCTCACTCTCTCTATATATATACAGGGTGTTTCAAAAGTCTTGGGAACATAACAATTTTTAATAACTCAAAAACTATTAGGAGTTGAAAAATGAAATTGGTACCGTTGGAAAGGTTAAAGTTTCAAGTTTTGTGGGGAATCTTCAAAGTTGCTCAATATGAGCACCATTCGTCACACGGCAGACATCTAGTCGATAGTCCATTTCCTGCCAAACGCGTTCCAGCATCTTGACGTCAATGGTTCCCACAACTGCCGTTACTCGAGCCTTTAGTTCGTCAATATCTCTTGGAAGGAGCGGCACATAGACTTGTTGCTTGACAAAGCCCCAAAGGAAAAAGTCACACGGGGTAAGATCTGGAGACCTAGGAGGCCAGGGCATGAGAACGTCATCACCTCGCCCAGATCTCCCAATCCATCTACCAGGCAGCCTTGTGTTAAGAAACTGCCTTACTCTAAGACTCCAGTGTGGTGGTGCACCATCTTGTTGAAAATTGAAGTCATCAGATTCTGCTTGTTCCAACTGAGCCATTAACCAGTCTTCCAGCATGTTGAGATAGGATTCACCAGTGATAGTTGCCTCTTCAAAGAAGAACGGTCCATAGACACCTTTCTTGGAAATTGCACAAAACACGTTCACTTTTGGTGAATCTCGCTCGTGCTCAAGAAGTTCATGAGGATTCTCAGTACCCCATATGCGAGTGTTATGCTTGTTAACTTTGCCATTCAGATGGAAGGTCGCCTCATCGCTAAAAACAAGCCGGTCATCAAAGCCGTTATCTTCCAACTTCTCTTGCATTGCAATGCAAAAGTCACGGCAAAGTGGCTTATCAGTGTCCTTCAACTTTTGGACCAACTTGAGCTTGTAAGGTACCATTTGCAGTCGTTTCCTTAAGACACGCCAGACAGTTGCTGGAGCAAGCTGAAGTTCCCTGCTGGCTCTTCTCACTGATTTACGGGGGCTCCGCTGAAAGGCTGTCCGAACTTGCTCAACTGCATCTTCTGAAGTTGAAGGGCGACCTGTTCGCTTACTTGGGCACAAACACCCATCTTTCACAAATTTAGCATGCCATCTGACAATGGATTTCCTTTCAGGGGCTTCTTTTTTAAATTTCCTGCGAAATGCACGCTGAACACATGTCCACGATTCAGTCTTTGCAAATTGGAGGACGCAAAATGCCTTGTCTTGTTTAGAGAACGCCATTACTGCACCTGGAAAGATAACATGAAAATCATTAGTATGACCAAAAACTTGATTAAGCAAGCTTTAAAATGGCACCAGTTTCATTTTTCTACCTGGAATAGTTCATGAGATATACGCATTTGTAATGTTCCCAAGACTTTCGAAACACCCTGTATATATCACATGCATCTATTTATATTAAGTTTTTATATTTAAAATATCAATTTTATAACATAACTGTGATAGCTTAATAGTGTGAAGCTAGAGCAATGATATACAATATTTTTATTTAATTTAAACCCCGTTAAATGTAAGGAAGAACAGATTCACACCATTTGAGTATAAAACTTTATTTTCAGCATACAATTGTTTCGGCTTAATACCAAGATATTTATAAAATGCTCCTGTATCCTATGCATTTATTTCCTGGGGATGGCTATCTTCAGTGCTAAACAAAGAAAAACAAAAAGAAACAATGAAAAAAGAAAAAAGGAAATTTTCAGGCAAATAAAGCCTGGATTACAGTCCGTACTCATTTTTTAAAAAACTAATGTAGCTGTTAACTCCTAAAAGGTCAAAGCCGCAGCATGTGCGTTTGGCTATTAGTTTTTTTTTTTTAATTCGAATGTAATCGACGAGGAAATATAAATAAATGTTTTAAGTAACCGTTTTTTTGTTGTTCCGACATATTTATTTCTTGTCTACCAGGTTTTTACCATCAATTTTTCCTTATTTTATATACCCTTCCTACATTATAGATTAGCATGTTTGTGGTTAACTTCCGTTTTTCCGCACAACAGGAAGTATACAAACCTATCAGTTCGAGTCGTTCAATAATTATCTAGATCGATCTTTGTTGTCTTAATTACAATCAAGACAACAAAGATCGATCTAGAGATAGAAAGAGAAAGATACGTATATAGTGTATAATAATTCTATAGTATGTAAATTCTTCTTTTATATTATTTTATTTTTAAGGTATTTTATATATAAAGAACAAGAATATTTTTTCAAATTATGACTTTTGGTAATTTCCCATTACCAACTTATATTTTTTTCCTCGTATATACCGAGCCAAAATACAACCCGTACGATGTAGAATTTTTTTTTTTTGCAGATAACAAGCCAAAGCGTCACCCATTATTCTACAAGAGGTCTCAGTGAATTCTTACATATTCTAACAATAACAGTTGCTTCGCTTGAAAAAAAAAAGTCGGTGAAACACAGGTTTAGTGGATACTTTCGAAAAAAACAAACAAACAACAACAAAAAAAAAACCTGAGGAATATCTGTTTGATGTACGTACCTGTCACGGGTTGAATATATCCTATACCAAAAATCACGTAGATTAATCAAGTATTTAAAAACAAACAAAAAAAAACAAAAATTTTTTTTTTAGCGATTTACGAAGAGAAAGTGCAAATATTTTTGGGATAATTCAAAGGGGGATAACCGTAAATGAATTACGCTTATCCCCCTTTGAATAAATCAAAATGGCTGTCATTTCCTCTTCGTACATCGCTAAAATTTAATTTTCTTTCATAAAAAAAACTACTTGATTAATTTACGTGATTTTTGGTATAGGATATATTCAGCCCGTGACAGGTACGCACATCAAATAGATATTTCTCAATTTGTTTAATTTTTTTTAAGTATCCACTAAACTGGAGTTGCACCAAAAAGTCTAATTATCCAACCATTTTTATTAGCGCTTGTAGCGAGCATAAATACAGAAAAGAAAATGCGAGTGAAAATGAATAATTCAAACTTATCAGAAAACACAAAGAAAACAGGGGCCGTTTATTTATTTATCTATTTTTTAATGGATATGTGGAGCAAGGCAGCTGGAGCCATTCGGAATAAAAACAATGCGCGCCTTTTTTAATGAGCTCTCTCTTCAAAATATACAGACAGGAAGATTTTGTTGTTAATACAAGGCATTTATGCCGGCACCCGTCACCATCACCTAAAATACCTCCGATGTTTCACGCATCGTTAGGGGGTTGGAGTGGGGATTTTAAAAGGCATTCTGCGAGATTTGATTGAAAGTCGACAAACTAATGAGGAACTTGTGTTGAAACAAAAACAACGATCTGAGGAGGGTCAGGCGGATAGGCGAAGTAAATGAAGACTTTTCGGCATATGAAGGAATAAAATCAGAGAAATTGGGAGACTGAAGATAGAGAGAGGGAGAAAGAGACAGACACAGAAAAGGAAAGGAAGAGAGAGAGGGAGAAAGGAAGAGAGAGAGGGAGAAAGGAAGAGAGAGAGGGAGAAAGGAAGAGAGAGAGGGAGAAAGGAAGAGAGAGAGGGAGAAAGGAAGAGAGAGAGGGAGAAAGGAAGAGAGAGAGGGAGAAAGGAAGAGAGAGAGGGAGAAAGGAAGAGAGAGAGGGAGAAAGGAAGAGAGAGAGGGAGAAAGGAAGAGAGAGAGAGAGAAAGGAAGAGAGAGAGGGAGAAAGGAAGAGAGAGAGGGAGAAAGGAAGAGAGAGAGGGAGAAAGGAAGAGAGAGAGGGAGAAAGGAAGAGAGAGAGGGAGAAAGGAAGAGAGAGAGGGAGAAAGGAAGAGAGAGAGAGAGAAAGGAAGAGAGAGAGAGAGAAAGGAAGAGAGAGAGGGAGAAAGGAAGAGAGAGAGGGAGAAAGGAAGAGAGAGAGGGAGAAAGGAAGAGAGAGAGGGAGAAAGGAAGAGAGAGAGGGAGAAAGGAAGAGAGAGAGAGAAAAAGGAAGAGAGAGAGGGAGAAAGGAAGAGAGAGAGAGAGGGAGAAAGGAAGAGAGAGAGAGGGAGAAAGGAAGAGAGAGAGGGAGAAAGGAAGAGAGAGAGGGAGAAAGGAAGAGAGAGAGGGAGAAAGGAAGAGAGAGAGAGGGAGAAAGGAAGAGAGAGAGAGGGAGAAAGGAAGAGAGAGAGAGGGAGAAAGGAAGAGAGAGAGAGGGAGAAAGGAAGAGAGAGAGAGGGAGAAAGGAAGAGAGAGAGAGGGAGAAAGGAAGAGAGAGAGGGAGAAAGGAAGAGAGAGAGGGAGAAAGGAAGAGAGAGGGAGAAAGGGAGAGGGAGAAAGAGAGCGAGAAAGAGAGAGAGAGAGAAATGATTCACCTTACATAAATATTTATTACCTTCCTTATTTCAAGACGTACGACGTGGATGTAATAATAAAACAGCTGCATTTCACTTCTACAATTATTTGTTTTTCATAAACATACGCGTCTGATTTTCGTCTGATTTTGTTTCAAATTAATTGTTTTGCACCTGAACGGGTGCGGCGATGGACAGTTTTACACCCAATTGGTTGATCATTAAAATTTGTAAACGAAAAACAAACAAACAAAAAAAATCGCAACCATATTTGGTTTTTGTGCGCATTTCGAGAGTCGACCTTCCCTTCTGTTCAAGACTTCTGGAAAAACCGGTCTTCGAGCTCGGATCAAAATGCACTATCTCCTCTGTTCTCAGCCAGGAGAATCCTTCTAGACGGAGGCATGTTTTAAACAATTTTGTTCCAATCCAGAGTGCCTCTTTTTTTTTGGGGGGGGGGGAGCTGGATGTCTCCACATTAAAAACAGAGTTTGTGTCTACCTCTGCCGTTTTGGGGGGGGGGGGGTTAAGCAAATAGGGACTTTTGAAATATTAACAAAGTAACGAGTGTAATTGATTATCAATCATTGATTTTAATTCAAGACAAGAAAGTCAACATGCCGCCCAAAGGGAGGCTTTTATGTTAGCTTCTAGTTGCGTGGGATGGGGGTCGTTACACTTTATTTAAGCGTCCTAAGTAGTATCCTTTTTTAAATTACTATTACGTGCGCCATTCCGAGCGCTCTTTATGTCAAATTCGGGGAAATTCTACCCAATAGGTTTGGAGCTTATAAGTGTTTATAATAATTATTAGTCGTAGTAGAATTCTAACCCTCCTACAGACAGCTAAGTTTAATAAATGTCTACTATAGGTTGTTTATCCATTAGCTGTTGCAGATTTGGAAGTGAAATGGGAAATTAAATCAAAATGAGGATATCAAACACGTGTGTAGCGATCGAGATTTATTCAGGAACTAGAAAAAAAAAGATTACAATTACAAAAATAGCGTTAGAAAAACTTTTGCAGCAGCAATAGTTGTACGCACAGACCCACGCACGCACAGTACGGTCATAGACAGTAATACCAGTAGACTCAATCAGTCACACACGCACACACACTTTACGTAAAAGACGCTTTATGCCAGATTTGGTACTATTTTTAAATCTTCGGGTGTTTATTGTTACCCATCGTAGGAATTGACCTCCTTTAAAAATGTCACGCTCGGCATTCAAAGGGTGCTTCATATCTAATTTGGTGCAATTCCGTCAGTACTTTTGGAGTCTATAAGCGTTCGTTTCTAGTAAGACGTCGAACTTCTTCAGGTCAAAATCAATACCCTTCTGGGAATTTCGACATGAACCCTTCACCAGGGATTGAACTCACAGCCTCTAAGTAGAATTCACTCGAGAATATGATTTAACCAACAGCTTCATCCACTGCATAATCGATAAGTAATCACGAGTAAAAAAAAGGCTGCGATCGGAAATTGAACTCACTAACTCAATCAACTGCTTAAAAGTAAACGCTCTTATTGTCGCTTGAAACTAGTTTTGTTTCTTTCTCGTGTGGAAGCGAAAGCGAAAGCACATGTTGCTCGCCAAAAATAGCCGCCATTTTGCGGTAAATGACACCCGTGGCGGAAGCTCATAGATTAAGTTTTTTTTTTGGGGGGGGGGAGGGGGGCAGAACAATTAAAAGCCCCTCTCCAACACACTTCAATCTAGAGAAACAAAACTTTTACATCGAAGTTGAAATCCAAATGCCTGTTCTTCGATACGACAATGGCACATTCAAACATTTTTTTCGTTGGTTATGAGATACAAATAAACCATAATACTTGACACTTTGCCTTTAAGCTATCAATTACCTTCTAATTGACACTTTAAAGGCTTCAAATTCACTTTCAAATTTTGAACGCCCACGAACTAAACAGACGCCGGGCAATAAGTCAGTAGTAGTAGTAGTCGTAATAGTAGTCGTAATAGTAGTCGTAATAATAGTAATAGTAGTAGTAATAGTAGTAGTAATAGTAGTAGTAGTAGTAATCGTAGTAGTAGTAGTAATAGTAGTAGTAGGGAGTAACTGGACATGACTTAGTCAAAAAATGGGTGAGTGTTTGTGTTAAATGGAAGAGATTCCAAGAGATGAACCAAACCAGGTGGGGTTTTTATTTACTCCTCCCCAGGAGTTAGGCACAAGGCCAGTTTTATCTTACTCCCACAAGTAAGATGTGACCCATTATCGGGTCGGGAAAGTGGGGTTTGAAAAGCCAGTGCCCGAGAAAGTGAGCACTTTGGCCATTAAAAATTACCTGGGTCGCCCCGTCGGCATGGTAGGAGCGCCTCAGGCAGTAAGCAATAAACTTACTCCCCCCCTCCCAAAGAGAGGAGGCAAAGCCTGGGCGAGTGGACTTCCTAGAACTGCGCAGGACAAACAACCAATAGACCCGCGTAAATCAAGACCTGAAGAAACCATGTGGGGGAGTCAGTTTTAAAAATCTGTTTTATTTTTGTTTTTTTTCACTGATTCCGACGTCGGACTCCTGCCAAAAAGCTAAAAAAAAAACAACTCATATTTTCAAAAGCTTCATTCCCACCTCCCCCACCCCTGTAGAGGGAGCAATTCCAAACGCACGTCAGTGGGGAGCATTGGGCTAAAGACAATGAAACAAACCGAAGAAAGGATGAACAAAAAGAGACCCCAAACATTCGTAAATACTTAGAAATAATTCAAAGAGTAAATACAAATTCAGGTGAAAATAAAGATGGCGGCGAGGGGGGGGGGGGAGACAGGTGGAAACACTTCGCATCCTTGTCGACCTAAAAACAAAGACTCCACAGGAAGGAAGGAAGGGGTTCCAGATGGGCGTCTGGGAATTCGGTTAGCATTATTTGCACCAACGAGAGCAACTTACAGATTTGTTGCAAGACAAAAAGTAAAACATGCATCGCCATAATCGTTTCATGAATGCATACGAAGAGATAACATTTTTTATTTAGATCTTCCGCATAGAATCTATACACAAACGTGTTGCTTATATGGATGAAAAAATAACCAGCGTTGTCTGGGAGTAAAAGAAAAAATGTCTGACTTTTTTTTACGAAGAAACGGAAATTAATTTGGGTGATTTTTATTTGGTTATCGAATTATTTTATGAAATAGGTATTTTTATAAGTTCATTTTAGTACTTGACACTAATCAATTAATTATAAAGAAAAACATGTGAAATTAATATGGAGACGAGAAACACACCGACACGCTCGAAGACATAACTTCATATTTATATATATATATATATATATATATATATATATAAAGAACTCAAGGTAGAGAACTCAGTATAACTGTACAAGATAACTCCAATTTAATATGTTTCGGTGAGTAGAGGAAATGTCTCCACTCTAACAGTTTTCTTAGTTGGAATAAGTATTTTCAAGAAAAACTCGAGCGAAATAAAATATATCCGTATCAATAACAGTGGAAAGAAAAACGGAAAAAAGCTAGTCAGAATCAAATATCGATGCCAGACGGATTGCTATTCGGATCTAACTTTTAAAATCCGACAATATCACATATTCTTTAGCGAATATACACGAATATAAATAGTACTTTATGCCAGTAGTGGTGTGAGTGAGTGATATAATAGATATAATATATATCGAAGCAGACGGTGTAGTCGGCTGAACAGAGTTCAACTCCCATCGAACCATTGCGATCAATCGCACACAAAATACCGTTGGAAAAGTCCAATAGACCGTTTCCAAAAAGTGCTGTTGTTCGACATTAAACAAAGACAATAAAAAGGGTTGATATGCCGTAAAATAAACAGATCCCATTGGATTCGGGTGTTAATATTATTGGATTGATTGTAAACACATAACTGAACATAAATAGCTGAACCGACTAGATTTGAACTCGACACGTCATTGCCACTATCTGCAACGATATCTATTCAGCCTCCCAACATTCCTCCATTGGTCGCCGATTCAACCATTAAAACAACAGCATTTTAATGATGTGCATCAAACGTGTGAGTCTTGGTTTAATTATTATGGCGCGTCGATAGAGAGAGTGAAAAGCGGAAAGAACATTCCAGTCTTGAAAAAAAAAAGAACTGATGTTAATGGTAACTAAGCAACATCCCCGACGAGGATGCAGGTTTTTTTTCCAACTCTATACAAAAGTGAAGCCCTTTAAGAAGAAAGGTGAATTTATTATTATTATTAGATATTATCTGTTAAATAAAATCATTATCGATGTGTTTATATCTCTCTCTATATATATCTATATATATTTCTATATATCTATCTCTCTCTATATATATATAATTTAAAACATTTGTCTAATTAAGTTCCAAGTAAAGAAGATACAAAAAATATTATAGTTGTCTACAGCTGTTTCAAGGCAGTGTTTATTTTAAGTTATACAATGACACCATTTTTTAAACACTAGACTATCTTCAGAACAAAATTTTCGTAGGTGCCCAACAGATCACAAAAATGTTAAAAATTCCATAAAAAATCACAAGAAAAGATCCATTGTCAAATACCTCGATAAAAACTATAACATAAATTGATTAATAGTTTTTGATGATGGTGATGAATGTTTAAATATTACAACAATAGTTTTCTTGGGGGATAGATAGTAAGAGAGGGAGAACGTCCGATATAAAGAGGTTTTGGGGTGGTTAATATTGATGAATGAGAAGTTCAAATTAGTGTTCGGAAATGCAATCCTAAATTCGCGCATTTCTCGCAACAAGTCGACGTGACATTAAACTCGGCATCAACCTGTCTAAAAAAAGCAAATGCAAGACCAAGTATTCTGAAGATGCGTCCATTCGACTTGTAGATGAAACAATGAAATGTGTGACAGACCATTCGACTTGTAGATGAAACAATGAAATGTGTGACAGACCATTCGACTTGTAGATGAAACAATGAAATGTGTGACAGACCACTCGACTTGTAGATGAAACAATGAAATGTGTGACAGACCACTCGACTTGTAGATGAAACAATGAAATGTGTGACAGACCACTCGACTTGTAGATGAAACAATGAAATGTGTGACAGACCACTCGACTTGTAGATGAAACAATGAAATGTGTGACAGACCACTCGACTTGTAGATGAAACAATGAAATGTGTGACAGACCACTCGACTTGTAGATGAAACAATGAAATGTGTGACAGACCACTCGACTTGTAGATGAAACAATGAAATGTGTGACAGACCACTCGACTTGTAGATGAAACAATGAAATGTGTGACAGACCACTCGACTTGTAGATGAAACAATGAAATGTGTGACAGACCACTCGACTTGTAGATGAAACAATGAAATGTGTGACAGACCACTCGACTTGTAGATGAAACAATGAAATGTGTGACAGACCGCGAACAAAGATTTTAAAAAAGAATTAAAATGAGCAGAGATTAATCATCGATATTATTGGCGTCTCTTGTCCACTTAACACAATCACGCGTCGGCCAGTTGGTCTTCGCGCTTTTGTTCCATTAGTGAAAAGAGAGAGAAAGAGAGGGAGAGGGAGGAGAGAGGGGGGGGAAAGAATAAGAGAGAGAGGGGAAGAGAGAGAGAGAGGGGGGAGGGAAAAAGGCGCCAATAATGCGTCAGCTAAGTTTACACATAAACGCAGTTGGACTAAAAATGGAAACAAAAAAAGAAAAAAAAAAATCTATATTTTTAAAATAGCCCAAATACCAAGCGGCCTATTATTCCTATCCATTCTATAGAAGAAACGATCCCACTGTTCTCTGACGACGAAATACTTATTACAAGTATTATAATATAATAGTAGACACATCGTGGGGCTCTTCTTCCCCTATGGTGGGTTGTGTACCTTTTTAGGAAATCCCACAAAATCAAAATTTCAAAACAATAAAACATTAAGATAAATACCGTTTTTGACGGCCGGGTTTTAAATGTTCAAGCATCTATCATACGTTAACTTGTAGATTGGAGTCCAATTAAGATTTTTGAAAAAGCGATAAGCAATCGTTCAAAGTGTATATATATTCTAAAGGTTATTCAATGCTGAACACATTGGAGTTAAAAATCAATTTAGTATTACGTATTAATAGACAAAAAAGAAGACTAACACCCTTTATCGGCTGGCGGCATGATAGATACAAAAAGTGAAACGGAAACTAGGTTTAATGAAAACAAAGACTTTTAGTGAGTTATAAAAATAATTTATTTTAAAAGAACTTTCAATATTTATAAAAAATATTTGTTTCACAACATAATTCTTGTAAATATATCTTAAAATCTTAATTTAAATCATTTTTATACGAGTTTCTAAAAAACTCGACTTCTTTTCATCGAACGTACTCCCGATTCCGGTTTTTAGCGAGTGACCTCGATCCAATCGAACATGTCGTCACCTAGAAAATAAACCAATAATACTAGCATGTTTACTCATTTAAAAAGTGTTTTTCTTCAGATTTCATACGTAATACTAAATTACTTTAACTCCAATACGTTCAGCATGTCATAATCTTAATAAATAATTATCCTAACCGTTTTCGAAAAATCTTAACCGTCATCTAATCTTTACTTTTACCCTTTTATGCTCACCATGGTGGTTATAACCGTTGCCTAGTGCGGCATTTACCCTAAAAAATGTTTTTTCATGAACAAAATCTCTTTGCTATTTAGCAGACGACCATTTTCTTCCATTATTATCAGAAAATAAATGATTGAATGTTGCAACCGTTAACAGTTCACCCCGTGTTTGTTTTCTCATCATTTGCTTATTAGTCATATAACATGTTTATGCTGTATTTTCGTCAGGTAGAACGATTATTTTATTGAGAATTGGAATGCATTGGAACAACAAGATAGAATAAAGAATATATAATTGTTTATTCTTTCTCTGGGGTTAAAATAGTGTTTTCAAATTATGTCGATGTATATAGCAGCTAGAAATTCTTTGTCCCCTCCTGCCGTTGGTGGAACGCGAGTTCGGTATATGCAATCCCATTGTCCGCAATGGCATCCATTACGCGCTCACACTCTCTTAGAGATGTAAGCAAGACAGAACGCAGATTCGAATCAAAAGTAACAATGTCAATAACAGCCTAGTATACTCTTCGGGTACTTTTATCGATCCTGACCCAATTTCCGTGAGCTTCGTGCCGGAAGCGTTCGGGCATGCTACGTAAACGCCCGACAGATGAGCCGAATGGTGCAGAGATACCGAGCGATTAGCAAAAAATTAAAAAAATTAATTAAAAATGCCCCCCCCCCCCCCGCAAAAAAACAATCGGTAAAAAAAAACAACGTTAACAGACACCCGGTTAAAAAAAATAAAAACACAAACTTTCTTTTTTACCAGTTGTTTTTCGCATTGTTTGTTTACGTAAAATAAAAATAAAAACGTATTTATTTGATAACAGTAATTTCGCTATATTTTGCTAGTTTTTTTAATTTATTTATTGTTTTTCTTGAAAATAACTAAAAATCTTAGGACGCAGCAACGTATCGAAATTGTCGGCTGCTCCCATTCGGCTCATCATCTCTCGGGCGTTTACGTACGATGCCGGAACGCTTCCGACGCGAAGCTCACGGAAATTGGGTCAGGATCGGTAGAAGTACCATTCTTCGCTATCAGTGATCGTGACATTCTAATAAGGAAACATTTTCAGATGCGGACACCGCATATCTATAACTGTCTATAACATCGGTCGTAGCTGCCCCCTTTAACATTAGAAGGCGATTGTATCTAAGTTAGAAAATTAGAAATAAAAAAGTAACCATAAAATAAATATTTTTCTACAAAAACTAGTCACGTGATATTTTTTATAACAGAACTTAAATTCAAAATAAAAAAAAACGAAGAGGTTAAAAATATACGACTCAATTTAAGAATTAAAAAGAAAATGGCCGCAATGCGTAAAAAATGACAAAAGTTTAATTTTGTACACATTAAACAAATTTATGTAAACATATACTGTGTTGTCGTCCCATTTTAAATAAACTGTTTTAACAGCCAAATTAAAATTAAAAAAAAAGCTTTTGTGGATATATACGAAACAAGGGAGTTTTATCGGACGTTCGGTTGGCTTGGCAGACTCGAAGCGTCCTCTTGAATAATGGCGATGGAGAGACGTTCGTGGAGCAAAGTCAACTCACGATGATTACCGGTGTGGCGCGACATTGATAGACCCAGACAGTTGCGGAAAACCCGTGTGATTAAAATAACATATTTTATTCATCTTTTTCTTAAAGCGTTTTTGACAAAAACAAAAAGTGAAGGCTTCGTTGCTTTAATGAAAAACATTAATTTTCTATTTACGAAGAGAAATACTATTACTTAATATTTGAATTAAATATTTTTTAATCCATATTTTTCATTTAGCTTTCGAACGAAATGCATTTTTATTTGTGTTATATTAACTAGCAAATATATGCGACAATGCTAATAGTTTTATTATTATATTTATTAATGGCTCAGTAAAATGGGTTTTTTTTTTTACAACTACTACCACCAATGACTTTAATTAAGATTATAATCGAGGAAAATATTTTAAATATATCTGCAAATTTGAAAATAACAAAAACAATCATGAGTGTATATTTGCGAATATCAATTTATTAAAAGCTTTAAAACAAATTAATTATGTACATTTGAAAGACGTGTGATGTTTGAGAAAGTATCGGAATGGGTATATAGAATCTGATAATTAGATATAAAAAGAGGGCGATCAAAACTAATAATATAGTTTCGGCTTCAGACAGACAAACAGACAGATAGACAGATACATAATCTCCATTATAATTAGATGTTTTGTTAAATTTGATCGCCATAGGCAGTGGGGAGGATGAAGAGAATGAGGTTATTTGTCCAACAAAAGGAATGGCTCTTCTTACTATGTCATTCTATTAATAGTGGGGGGACGGGTGGGGGCGGTAATACTGAAGATGTGGATGGAACAACATTTTCCTTTTTGCCTACAAATGACAAAACAACACCGCCATTTTGATAATGGACCGAGAAATTATCAGTATTGTCACTTATTAAACTGACCTTCATTCGAGTTCCTGATCTTGTTCAACAAGTTTTTCTACCTCTATTTTGTTTTACGGCATATCAATCCTTTTGATTAGATAATGTGAAGACAATATTATTGGACATACACCTCTATTTTACCCATAATCGGAGTGAAGTCGAGTGTTGATACCTTCAATGGTGTCAGGGTAGCAGTGAATGTGCTGTATTGTCGAGGGGGCAGTTGGAAGTGGCGGGTTACGGAGTCGGAAGGTATAAGATCCGATTCTGACTCAGAATTCCAAAATATCCGTCCCTGGCTGCTTATTTCAAAGTCGGGACCCGGAAAAACCGGAACTTTGTAGGGTATCGGAATCGGAAAAATCTGTGTCTATTTACCGATGCCAAAAACGTTTCTTTTAATTATTTTTTGCTTTTGTTTAAAATTTAGTTTTCCATTGCTGCTGCTAAGGATAAAATAAATATTTATCGATTTTAAACACAAGTAAAACTTAAATCTATAGATAACCTCAATCCCATAAGTGTATTTTTACATTTGCGAAAATATATGTACATATTACATACGTTTATGGTAATCCGAAGAAAAAACAACAAAAAAACCCATAAAAAAACAAACGATTCTCGAGCTAAATATTTAGAGATGACTCGGAATCGGAATCAGTAATTGTATCGGAATCGAGAAGATATTGGAATCGTCCCATCACTAATACAGATTGTCCCTTTTATTCTTCGGAGATAAAAAAACCCCAAAAAACTCGACTCCGACTGCCCCCCCCCCCCCGACTCTGTAACCCTAGTTGGGGAAGAGGGGTTCTTTTAGAAAGAATGGCCAACGAATCAAATAGACACCAGAATGGCTACCTTATTTAATGAAATGCGTTTTTACCGAGTCTACTGCTTGATATGTGGAGAAAGTGTTGGATACCCAAGATGTATGTGTGTACCCTATCGGCGCGTGATCCCCTTTTGGGAACAACCTGTATTGGTTGGGGATCATTCATACCAAATGGTACATTATCGTTAGATTAAAACGTAATTAACACAGGAGGGGAATGACGAAAAAAAAAAAAAACAAAAAACAAAAAACTCCTAACCTCGGACTCAGTTAAAAATAAAGAAAAGAAAATCGACTCCTGCAAAAATTGCCGACTCCTATACCCCAGAGCCGAGTAATCAGTTAGAAACAAACCCCATAGTTAAAAAAAAAAACAAAAAAAAAAAACTACTCAGACTCCGGGGGGGGGGGGGGAAGTAAAAATAAATAAATAAAATAAAAATAATAAATGTCTACACTCCCGACTCGCCACCTGGTTAACCGACTGACAGATGACCATGGTGCCAATTATCCCAGCTCATCTCTAACTGGTAACAAAGAGAACAATTAAATACACACTCGTTACATATCTTCCTCCCAGGTAATACCTCCTCCTCCTCCTCGTTAAACCAAAGGAAAGCCAGGGTCAATCTTGTTACGCCAGAGACGCCACGTATCAACGCCAAAGACGATTATACCATTTCTTTTTTTATCAGTACGTACACATTTGGCGCCACTCTAAACTCGACCATGTGTTAAGGCCTGCGGGAAAGGGGGGGGGGGCAAGTGGCGTACTTATCTGGCTGTTAACAACCTCGATTATAAGTTGAGTATCTGTAAGAAGATGAAGCAACCTGCCATTGAGTATCTGTAAGAAGATGAAGCAACCTGCCATTAAAAAAATATATTAATTAGTCTCTTCATATTACGAGCACTTGATCATTTGGATCCCCGACCAAAGCCCTTCACTTTTACAAAGTGGCCTGAAAACTATTTAAATAGGATCGTTCGTTACTAGCAAGGTTTACCGGCTGATGGGTTGATGTGAAAAGAAATTGATATAAGTAAATCGTACAACCAAGGCAAGTAGAGTAGAAAGTGACTAACTTGGGTTTACTTTCGGCAGCCTCGTAACTCTCGCTTCCCACCTTATTTTGTCTTTTAATACTGACAAAGTGGGAAAGAATTGCTGTTTTATGGGTCTTATCGTTGGCTAGTTTTTTAACCTTAAAGTAATATTTTTCTTTTCTAGCTCCTTACATCAAGTAGCTTCATGCCTTGTCGGGAGCGATTTCCATTATATATACATATATATATATATATATATATATAATTAAAAAAAAAATTTAAAAAAAAAAAAAATTTAAATGGCGATTGTCGATGTCAATCTGTAGCATTTTTTCTTCCGGGATGAACGTTTCATTCTGGATCGATTGTTTTTGTTTGATTAAAAAAAAAACTTTAAGCTTAAACTGACAACAACAAAAAAAGAAAAGAAAAAAGCTCAGTCACCCTTCGCTACCAGAGCTATACAATTCTCAAGACAACTCACGTGTTATAATGATGCAGCAAGCAAGGGAAACCACAAGATAGCATGTTACTCATCCGTTTTATAACAGGTGTTATCAAGATATAGCTTGCCTTTCTCAAAAAGACTTTAAAAATATATCAAAATTCGAGATATCTTGTGAAAATCAGGCAATGACGTAAACAAATTTATGATCGGTAGTTATAAAGATACATGAAAGATAAGGGAACTTTTCCGTTTAATGCCCGCCACTAACAGACATTTTGGTATAGCCAAGATTATTTACCCTCAACCTTTTTTTGTTTATTCATTGATTTTTTGTATTGCCATCCGGACTTAGGGTTAGTGGTAGGGAAGGTTGTGTTTTTCTGTAGCTTAATATTTTCATAGTGAAATTGGCGTTTAACGGTCTCGAACAATTTATTGTATAATTAATGATTCTGATCATAAAAACTGTCATAAAAAATACATACCCTTCCCTAACACCAACTGCGGTTGGCAATATGAAAAAATAAATACAAAAATAAAAAAGATGGAGGATAAAAAATCTTCAATAATCTACCAAAATTTTCCTTAGTGTCGGGCAATAAACGGAAAAGATCAAATATGTCAGTTATCCTGCGAGTTTCATCGATTATTAAAAGTTTCATCGATTATTAAAAGTTTCATCGATTATTAAAAGTTTCATCGATTATTAAAAGTTTCATCGATTATTAAAAGTTTCATCGATTATTAAAAGTTTCATCGATTATTAAAAGTTTCATCGATTATTAAAAGTTTCATCGATTATTAAAAGTTTCATCGATTATTAAAAGTTTCATCGATTATTAAAAGTTTCATCGATTATTAAAAGTTTCATCGATTATTAAAAGTTTCATCTATTATTAAAAGTTTCATCGATTATTAAAAGTTTCATCGATTATTAAAAGTTTCATCGATTATTAAAAGTTTCATCGATTATTAAAAGTTTCATCGATTATTAAAAGTTTCATCGATTATTAAAAGTTTCATCGATTATTAAAAGTTTCATCGATTATTAAAAGTTTCATCGATTATTAAAAGTTTCATCGATTATTAAAAGTTTCATCGATTATTAAAAGTTTCATCGATTATTAAAAGTTTCATCGATTATTAAAAGTTTCATCTATTATTAAAAGTTTCATCGATTATTAAAAGTTTCATCGATTATTAAAAGTTTCATCGATTATTAAAAGTTTCATCGATTATTAAAAGTTTCATCAATTATTAAAAGTTTCATCAATTATTAAAAGTTTCATCGATTATTAAAAGTTTCATCGATTATTAAAAGTTTCATCGATTATTAAAAGTTTCATCTATTATTAAAAGTTTCATCGATTATTAAAAGTTTCATCGATTATTAAAAGTTTCATCGATTATTAAAAGTTTCATCGATTATTAAAAGTTTCATCAATTATTAAAAGTTTCATCGATTATTAAAAGTTTCATCTATTATTAAAAGTTTCATCGATTATTAAAAGTTTCATCGATTATTAAAAGTTTCATCTATTATTAAAAGAACCTGATTCATAAAATACGGTTCACTTATAACAATTTAAAGATAAGCAAAGATGAGAGATTCAACAGGCGGACAGACCGAGGTCCGTTGTGCGACGTACATCAAACGAAAGAAGCGATAGAAAGGGAGAATCACCCCGTATATACCACAGCCAGAGAAATACTCAACCACACACAGACAAAATCGTAACTTTGTTTTTTTTTTTGCGTGTTGCCCCAAATCACAGCTCATGCAGTGGTTGTGCTTCTTCTTTTTCTTTTTAAATCTTTTTTAAATTCTTTTTTAGAATGATCAGATAAGAAAAAGCGGCAGGAAAGAAAATGACGCCGCTTCCTCAAAGGGAAACGAATAACCTCGTGAGAAGTAGGAAACCATTTTTATTCCACAAAGAGAAAAAAGAAAAAAAAGGGATCTTCCTATGGACACGCCTTCCTTCTTTTTTGGGGGGGTGGGGGGGGTGGGGGGTGGGGGGACATCGTCCCTCTAAATGTGGACATGTTTAGAAAGGGCAGCTTTGTAGTCAAAGACCACCCTGATTAGTAATAGCCCACCGAGTGTGGATGTGTTAGGTTAAATATAATAGAGGTGGATGTCGATGATGATGATGATGTCGATGATGATGTCGATGATGACGATGATCATGATGTCGATGTCGATGATGTCGATGTCGATGACGATGATGTCGATGATGATGTCGATGATGATGATGATGTCGATGATGATGATGATGTCGATGATGATGATGATGTCGATGATGATGATGTCGATGATGTCGATGATGTCGATGATGATCATCATCATGATGTCGATAATGATGATGATGTCGATGATGATGTCGATGATGATGATGATGTCGATGATGATGTCGATGATGACGACGACGACGATAATAATAATAATAATAATAATAATAATAATAATAATAATAATAATAATAATAGCCAAAACGAAATTTAGTTCAGACAGAAATTTAAAATGATTTATAGTCTTTGTGCTCAATATAAATACGATAGAGTTTTACTACTACTACTACTACTACTACTACTACAATGACGGACAAAGTACAACGATCTGGAAATGGAAATGTCAAGAACGCGACAGAGTAAGACATCAATAATTCCAGTCGTAACTGTGACCCAGGATTTAATTGGGCAGTTACAACATCAAAACAAAAAAACTAAATAAGTTCACAGAAGGTCTTACTGTGGCAAAAAGGAGAACAGAAAACGGTCCACTTCCGGGAGAACAAACAAAAAAAGGGACAATCACGCTGATAGCAGTTGTATTTTATTCGGAGCGAACGTCTACCTCTAAAAAACCTAATCACATTCGGTAAAATAAAACCAGTTTTCATTTTCATAAGAGTGGTGTCTTTCAATAACCACCTTTGATTTCAGTACACTACGGAACCAACAAAACCACGATTAGATGGGAAACTCTCTACACAATCTATGCCAGTAAAGCCCCCCCTCACTCGTTTATATAAGCCAATTGAAAGTATTTGACAGTTTATTGCTTAATTCATGAGACAATATTACAAAATTGTTACAACGAAGGCTCTCCCCAAGGAGTTGTTTGTGTAACTGCAAAGTACCCTCTATTAATTAACTCATAGCTGGAGGGCGACAGATGCATTCATACTTTTCCTAAGCGACGAGTAGAAAATAATTTCTAGTTCAAAGTTTACAAACAGATGACAAGTAATATGGTTCATCTGTGCTCGTTGAGAACACAGAATTTCTCACGCGCCCATGTCATATTAAAGAACCGGCCCCGACTATCTCTGAGGAACTTTGAAAAGTGAAAATATATAAATTAAATCGAAGTTGTTTGAATATTACAAGCCAAAATCGCAACTAAAACATCGCGATTGATTAAGCATTTTGTGCGACCCTGTTCAAGAGCGACGTGCATGGGTCGCCATGATTCGGGTTTTGGTGCCGTTGCAGCCACAACAACAATTGATAAAGGTTTAAAAGGAAAACATTAATACACATATTTACAAGCTTCTTGATAAATCTAATAAGCGTGACAGAAGTGGTCTATTTTCACCCATTTTCCGACCAGTCTTCCCACCTGTTCCCCCTCTCTTTCTTCAGTAAACTAATTTTACACTAAGCAGTGCCTTGTGCCACACTTTTCTCTCGTCGAGAGGTTAATGATAACCACAGGAGCATTTTTTAAAAAGAGGTGATGCTGTTTAATCTCTCCTGTCGCATTTTCCCGCCATACTCCGTTTTCTGGCAAAGAACCAGGGCATATTTTAAGCGTCTTATCTTCACGACATCTTGTTTAGAAACTCATTATATTTTTGCGCCGACGAGGTGGGTCGACAACGAAAGGCTACGATTGCGCATGTGCAGTTATGTGCTAATTGCTCGTGTATCTTTACGCTAGTTTGGTCATGCCTGTTTTAGCTAACCGAACTACAACTGATCATTACGCAAGAGAATTCGTGTACATACAGAAGACAGATCTGTCATGCAGCCTCCTTATGTCTAGAGAAATAATAGATACCCTTTTAAAGGATTCTCGGGCGATGCCAATGGCGCAAGGATTTTTCCATTCTCAACCGCACATTCTCCTGACCGGATATTTCTAAGTGGCAATGAGAAATGAAACATGATCAAAAACAACGCTGGGATAAGCGGAGAAAAACTATGCTTTTCCTACTCTCAGATTATTTGCCTTACCAAAGAGAGTCTAGCCTACTTTACTATTTCACCCGTAGCCAAGGGGAGGAGAGATGAGCTCATACATTTTCCCGAGGCTACTAGAGAAATTTCCCCTTTTTTACAGCTAAACTTATGCCACCTTATATTCTGAAAGTGTCGGCCATCTTAGATGATTGGACGAAAAGTGGCGTTTCAACGCCACATCGCAGAAGGCCGAGTAACGCAAGCAAATTAATTACTGTCGGTGTGTATCTGTCATCCCCACCAAAAAACTAAGTAGGTGTAATTTTAGTCTCTTCAAATAAAATAAATTCTAATGAGAAAATCATAAATTCAAAAGCACAAGATATGACTTTATCATTCAAGTAGGAATAAGAAATAAATATATGAATGGACTCGGCGTGCTGGGTTCGAATTCTGCCCAAGCTACTGCACCAGTGTCACTTATAGACTTGGGAAAGGTATGGGTCCATATATCCTCTCTCCAGCTATGGATTAACTAGTAGGTAGACTAGACTCTGAAGCCGTGGTTGTGCAACGAGCCTAGGAGAAGGAAAAACTCCGAATTAACACTGTCTTTCTCTGCTTATCTCAGTACCGTTTTCAGTCGTCCGAGACATCTTCTTGCCACTGGACTCCAGCAATGCTCGTTCAAGATTGCGTCACCCTTCCTTTACTGTAGACTACCCGCGAACGTACCGGACATGTTATTTCCAAACGGTTACCCATCTGAGTATTGACCAGGTTCAACGTTGCTTAACCGTTGTTTCGTCGTGAATTAATAGCAACGTCGTACGAGTTTTAAAAGGAGTTCGACATGCCAATATATGCAACTCCCGCATGAATATTTTTCCTCGTATATTTAATGATCATATTAATAACACTGGATGAATCTCAAGGTAGAAGAGAGATTTGTGATCTTCAGGGCCAGACCGACCCGCCGCCCCGCCCCCTAAAAAGGTCAGAAACATCGTGAACCGGGTCAGTGGAGAAAAGTCCCCGCAATGCAGATGTAATGACGTAAAGCAACTTGTTATATGATCCGCCATAGGTAGACAAACATTAAGGTGTAATAAATTAGGCGAGATGTAGTATGAGGGGGGGGAGTGAGAGAGAGAAAGAGAAAGAGAGAGAGAGAGAGAGAGAGAAAGAGAGATGGGGAGAGAGAGATGGGGAGAGAGAGAGAGATGAGGAGAGAAAGAGAGAGATGGGGGGGAGAAAGAGAAAGATGGGGGGGAGAAAGAGAAAGATGGGGGGGGGGAGAGAAAGAGAGAGATGGGGAGAGAAAGAGAGAGATGGGGAGAGAAAGAGAGAGATGGGGAGAGAAAGAGAGAGATGGGGAGAGAAAGAGAGAGATGGGGAGAGAAAGAGAGAGATGGGGAGAGAAAGAGAGAGATGGGGAGAGAAAGAGAGAGATGGGGAGAGAAAGAGAGAGATGGGGAGAGAAAGAGAGAGATGGAGAGAGAAAGAGAGAGATGGGGAGAGAAAGAGAGAGATGGGGAGAGAAAGAGAGAGATGGGGAGAGAAAGAGAGAGATGGGGAGAGAAAGAGAGAGATGGGGAGAGAAAGAGAGAGATGGGGAGAGAAAGAGAGAGATGGGGAGAGAAAGAGAGAGATGGGGAGAGAAAGAGAGAGATGGAGGAGAGAAAGAGAGAGATGGGGGAGAGAAAGAGAGAGATGGGGGAGAGAAAGAGAGAGATGGGGGAGAAAGAGAGAGATGGGGGAGAAAGAGAGAGATGGGGGAGAAAGAGAGAGATGGGGGAGAAAGAGAGAGAGATGGGGAGAGAAAGAGAGAGAGATGGGGAGAGAAAGAGAAAGATGGAAAGAGAAAGATGGGGAGAGAAAGAGAAAGATGGGGAGAGAAAGAGAAAGATGGGGAGAGAAAGAGAAAGATGGGGAGATAGGAGTGGCGATCAATCGTGAGATGAAAGAGACTGCGTCAGTCTTCACTGCGGATGTACGCTCCAGTTGATGGACTGTATTGAGCGTCACTGTTGACTGAACCTATTCACCATCAGTACTAATTGTGTCGACGTAGCCCTAACCCTACACAACTCTGAAGTATGACAGCTCTGTATTAATAAAACTATCAGACAATATATCGTTGGATGTGCGTTACTCGCATATACGTAACTTTTATGCACTTTTAAATTATTTTTTATATTTACTATTAATCGAATATTTATTGAAATAAAAAAATAAAGAAAAACAAAACGAATTTAAAAAATCCTATTCAATTTTTTTTAACAGGACTATATGTTGAATTACTTTCCTACAAGCATTTCATCCAAGCAATATGTACGCACCCGAGTAACGTCGGGTAAATACAGATAGTTTAAATATAAAATAGAATAATAATGACGGTATTTTTTTAACGTAGACGCTTATCATTTTCGTTTTTAAATATACCTTAGGTCAACGTTTTTTGTTTGTTCGCCACCCAAAATATGAATAGTTTATGTAAAAATAACATTAAACAATACACCGGGGTTTTCTAAATATTGGCTTGTCGCAAACGTGAAAACAACAACAAAAAACAAAATAAAAAAACGTTATAGTTCATACGCAAAGAGATGCTGTTCAAACAATGTTATGAAAGAAAGGGAAAAAATGGAAATTATTCTGTAAATAATGTTCGAACATTAAAAGTCTTATAACTCTCAAAGAAAATACCATTTTGACAACACTAAGACAATTGTCTTATACTTAGATTCCGAAATATATTTATAGGAAACTTATGGACTTGTTTTCAAATCAGTATTAAAAATGAAATGCATTTTTTAAAACAATAGTTATCTCCTATAATAATCAGAGTAAGGGGGTCGAAATACAAAAGGCTTATACTCCAACTCCTTTAACTTTGCGTGACGGGATCGAAATATATAAATACATATAAATAAATACACATTGGCCTTTATTATAGTGATGGGCTGTTGTCAAATGCTTACTTACCTTCAACGTTTCTAATTAAAATTACTTGAAAAAACCCCCCAAAAACAACAGTTTTCTTGTTTACAAAAAATACTAATACTTCAAGCTAACTGTTGCTGATGCTGTTGTTGGGAGAGTTGGATATGAATGCAGCGTAGAACAGAGAGATATTGATATCGTCTCCATTTGATCAATGTCCTTCTCGTAGATTTGGAGCATTTCATGTTCCTGAAGGATTTCAAGTTACTCCTGACACCGGGGTTTACAGGGATAAACGGTTGCTCCAAGTCGCAGAGGAAGGTAGTCATCTTTAGTCATTCAGGGGCCGTTTCAGATGCGCCAACGCAACGTTATTATCCTCGTTCTATATTGCGATAGATGACAATGTCTTTTTTTTTTGCTGTAGATTGCCCACAGACGCATTACCAAAAAACCCACCAGATGCCGCATGACCTTTGGATTTCACCAGAGCCCCTTTAGCTCGGCTGCGTTACTAATACTGTTCAGTGTCAGACCAGTCCAAAGTCCCCGACAGCCTAGCACTGACACCACCCGTTGCCACAGCTCTGTCACGTTGAGGAGGGGTTGTACTTTCGGGCTGTGTTGCCGATACTTGTATGCTGTCGCTCGGTAAACGGATAGATAAAAATAGCGACATAAACCAACAGTTAGCTGCTGCAAATTGCGCATATTTAAATAGCGAATTTACTCTACAAAATTATTTTTTGTCAACCTCGTAGAAATAAATTCAAACTCCCGTTTCATCAACAGACGTGGTTCACAACGTTTTATAATTACATTTAATTGAGTAAAAACTATTCTCTTATTCTCATCACAAACAATACAGGTGTGTTCGTTATCGATCCGCGATCTCATACCTCGCCTTTTTTCTCGTCCTATTCATGATGACCGTCGTTGATCATCTAGTGGTGATGGGTGAGGCTGTTATCGAGCTGCTGGAAAAGCTGAGATGAAACTCTTCAAAACAAAGTTAACCAAATATTCTCATAGTTAAGATCACTCTGAACTATGACTTACACTTGCTTAAATAATTCCTACATTTTATTCAAAAAAAAAAAAAAAAAAAAGACAGAAGGAACCATGGAATCTGTAGCCATGGTAATAAAATGTTGAGGTATTAAAAGTATGTCCTATCAAGTTAAACTGATTTTTAAACAGATTATAGAAAATAATTCAAAATTAATATAATTAAAATTAGTATTTCATTTCAAGTGCCGAGAGGAAAGCGAGAAAGCAAATAGCAAGTCAGACAATCACCCCAGACTTACTCCGCCGCCTGAAATGAATTCGACAAGAAACCTTCCACTCTATAAAAAAGACAACGCTGAGTGTTTTTTCTCTTTAGGTCATCAGAAACGATAATAATTTATATATAAAAGATTAAATTTCTATCCGAATTCTATGATTTTATATGACTATTTTAGTAATATATGTTGATACATTTCGAGTGCGAATACCACCCAAGCATTATCCCCCCTTCATTTTTGACGGAGGGTGTACGCTTGTAGAATAAATAACAGCAATTTCTGTCGTGTACATAGATGAATCTTATTCAATGTATTAAGAGCAATGCCCTGCTTATAGGTATGGCCTTGATTGCTGATAAAATTCACGCGGGCCATTTGTCTGTTTTTATAGGGCGAATAGTTGCTCCCCTGAGGGAACGAACAGTAAATCGGAACGTTTACGAAGATACGGACCCAAATCGACCGAGTTGATAATGTTCGCAGGGGGTCATGTTACCGGCCCGCGTTATTGGCCCTCTAAAAGCATGTCACGGGCGATAAGAGGTGAACGGAGGCAAAACACGAGTGAGGAACCGGGGTTGGGGTAGGGTGGGGGCTCCACCCTTTTTCTTTTCAAGAAACTCGATAGTCGAAGAGGAAGCTTGCTGACAAAATGACAACACAAAAATCCTTCTAAAAAAGGAAATTTGGGTGAATGCTCTTAAGAATTGGGCAACCATTTTAATACATGACTTTTAAAAACGCACAGACAGAACAGATAAGCAGTCATAAGGTTAATGGTTGGAAAAATTACGTATCTAACCCTAATCCTAACCTCCCACCCAAAAAACAATACTTTAAATGCATTACGTAAAAAACGCATTACGTAGAAAAAGCATTACGGAGAAAAAGCATTACGGAGAAAAAGCATTACGGAGAAAAAGCATTACGGAGAAAAAGCATTACGGAGAAAACGCATTACAGAGAAAACGCATTACAGAGAAAACGCATTACAGAGAAAAAGCATTACAGAGAAAAAGCATTACGGAGAAAAAGCATTACGGAGAAAAAGCATTACTGAGAAAAAGCATTACAGAGAAAAAGCATTACAGAGAAAAGGCATTACAGAGAAAAAGCATTACGGAGAAAAAGCATTACGGAGAAAAAGCATTACGGAGAAAAAGCATTACAGAGAAAAAGCATTACAGAGAAAAAGCATTACGGAGAAAAAGCATTACGTAGAAAAAGCATTACGGAGAAAACGCATTACGGAGAAAACGCATTACAGAGAAAAAGCATTACAGAGAAAAAGCATTACAGAGAAAAAGCATTACAGAGAAAAAGCATTACAGAGAAAAAGCATTACAAAGAAAAAGCATTACGTAGAAAAAGCATTACGGAGAAAAAGCATTACGTAGAAAAAGCATTACGGAGAAAAAGCATTACGGAGAAAAAGCATTACGTAACAAACATTTTTTTATTGAAAATTATTTCTTTCGTTTCTTACATAATTCATTTCAGGCAGTGTAGGTCCGAGTTGAGTTTACTGACTTTTGCATTCTCGCTTCCCCATTACTCCTGATAACTTGAAAATGGTTTCTTTCGCCCGGGACTTTAAAATGGCACATTTTTATCATCTCGGCAGATTTGACTTTATATATTCCATTCTAAGGAATTGTTTCAAGACAAATCTGTTTAGTTTTATTCTCATTTACTTAGTCATTTCATCGATGTTTTTTCTACAAATTTTGGCGAACTTGCCAGATCGAGAAGACGCCCCGTGTGCACAATTTCTTCACGTAGAGTTTACACAAGGTCTGCTACAGTATTCTTGTTTATCGCCAAACTACCCCACGAGGGTTAGGGTGAAGTGGCAAGATGCAAAACTAACCAAATGTGCCGCCATTTACCATAGGCTGCTACGTTCACAGCCGGACCCTAATCTTTCGCCCTCAACACGGGCGACTTTTGCAACTATTTTTCATCACACGTCTTCGATTCAACCGAGGTATTGCCAGATTTTGGATCTAAACTATCAGACCCAGCATGAGTGGGTCGCGAAAATGAAGTACATGGCTGCGACGCCCGATAAATTCGCAACCCCAGCCGGGAAGCTCTACTTTCACCTTCCATTCGCCAAGTAGAACAGTTACCAGTTTTCCCTCGACAAAATACGTAAAAAAAAAACCAATACACAGAAATCACAAGCGAATACTGTTTTGCCCCATTGGATACCGTCGCACACAATGGAATCAAATCCTATTGAAACCAGTGTCCGTGTACACTTACGCACCAATATTGTTGAGGAAGGTATGAACCCCCTCCCAATGGGTAACAGTTATTTGTATTTGGCATAACCAAAAAGAGACTGATATGCCCTAAAACAAACCGACACACGTCACGAGGGCGAAATTTGCCGCTCGGTCAGTTTATGGCTGATAAATATAAAAACAAAGAGGGAGACATTACTCATAGAAACATCGGTTTTTGGTAATAAAATAAATAAATAAAATAAAATAATAAATAAATAAAATAATAAATAAATAAAATAATAAAATAAATAAATAAATAAAATAATAAATAAATAAATAAATACATAAAATAATAAATAAATAAAATAATAAATAAATAGAGAGAGAGTAATAAATAAACTCACTATTTCTTACCCTCTCTCTCTCTTTATTTCTTACCACTCTCTCTTTCTCACTACTCTCCCTAACATGAATACTAACCCTAACCTTAATCAGAATGCACTGCTGCCGCATCGTTTTATTATTACAATCACGATGAGAACCTCAACCCGCCGAAGTTTAATGTATTCTTAAAAAGACCACCCAAGCGAATTGTCATTTTATCTAAAATATTCAAAAGAACAGATGCTTCATTGACTGAACAAAAAAACGCAGCTAACAAATTCGGCATTTTCTTTGATACATTTTTTTTCAATGGCGCGAATTTTGCTGTAAAACTTCGCCCGACAATAAAAACAAATAATGTTCCGAGGTAAAAACTTGGAACATAGATTTTATGGCCGTAGATAGATAGAAAATAATCGCTAACGTAGATAGAAAATAATCGCTAACGTAGATAGAAAATAATCGCTAACGTAGATAGAAAATAATCGCTAACGTAGATAGAAAATAATCGTAGATATCTTTATATTTTGAATGTCACACAATTGATTAAACTCTGAAATGACTTTTAGTTTTTA
>OY744528.1:136310490-136312990 GCA_963556195.1 Sepiola atlantica | reverse complement strand
TGCTTAACCTCGAGGGGAGCTGGCTTTTCAATCACACTTTCCGACCTTGTGTCACATCTTATCGCTGTGAGAGGAAGATTAAAAAAATACTAATACTAATAATATTCATCTTCCAATTGACAATCTCATTAACCATTATCCCTCGAGTGGCTTTTGGCCTTGGTAGATGGTTACCCATTCGCACAAAAAAATTTAATTGTATCACAGAATCCTTGTTTTATTAATGGCATCTCAGATAGTGTCTGTCGCATTCAGCAATGTATCGTATTCAGTGATGAGTCATCGACGACGTCTTACGTTCATGAACCCATGTTGTGACGAGCACTCCAGCTATTAATACAGCTTAATTATACTCGGTCTCGTAATATTATAGAAAAGATGTTATTTTTGAGATCATAGTAATAATCTATGAGCCGGCGTCGACGGCTGCTTCATTCAAATAGTCACTTCGTAGGTTGGGGGTAAGGTTAAGGTTAGGGTTGCTTTTCAAAGGCGGTGGCAATTATACTGCAATTATAGTGTAGTTTGACTCCGGTAGGAGGACGTGGGTCTCTTTACAGGGGAAACCAACGGCTCCGATTACAGCATTTACTCTGTAAATTGCACACGTCGGGTGTTTTTGGGGTTCATTTATTCAGAGGATTCTGCCTCGAGACATCCGACTAGACAGTTGTATTTTAGCACGTGAAAATTAGCCAACTCTGACCCGTCTTAAAGCAGCATTAATTATGGGTCTGTGATGCAACGGTTGCTCGATGGTTAGCAAGCAGGTGGCACAGCGGTCCTCGGGCTGCTTATGGCAGTGAAGTATAGTTCTGTTCGGTCCGAGGAGGGCCTCCACTCAGGCATTATCTTCACAGCTAGGGGGGGGGGGGGGGTATTACCGGTCGCCTAACGGGCGCTTACCGAGAAATGCCGTCGGGTCCGATGACGGATTATTCTGCACCCGTCCAGAGCCCACCCTCCTTTTGGGAGGAAGCTGGATTTCCCCTCATTAAACTGACCTTGTGTCTAACTTTGCTGCTGTGGTGGTGGTGGGGGGGTAGATACCTACACTCACCGGTCGATATACTTGCCTAATAGTGCAATTGCGATTGCCAATATTACCGTTGGATTCTATGGTAGGCACAACAAAAAATAAATTTACATGCAAAAATTACTGCCAGACTTTTATGAAATTTGGAACATAGATAGTAGACGTTACAGGGGGTGTAATGAGGGATGTTTGATTCATTTTTAGGATAATTAAGTGGATTGAATGCTCCCTTGAAAATACGTCCTTATTTATACCGTTGCATGTGTTTTTTTTTTATTTATATTATTTTTAAATTTTTTATTTTTAAGATATTTCACCCCAAACAAGGCAGATCGCCACTGTAGACGTAAGGGGCTACTGAGAATTAGGGTGTAAGTTTAGGGGGTCAGCCTAAGTTGAGAGCTGTGCAGCGAGATGTCTGTTTACATTAGTTTTAAACCTCTGCATGTCGATACAGTCGGGGAAACAGGGAGCAGGGAGGGAGTTCCAGAGACCGGCAGCACGAGGAAAGAAGCTACTGGAGTAGAAGGCTCCCCGGCATCTGGGGACCTCAACAGTGAATGGATGGGACCTAGCTGATTGTCGGGTTGTTCTGATGTATTTACATCGAGAGACCACTAGAGCAGCAAGTTCATCGGAGCACATTCTATTGAAGTATTAGTAAAACAAGCACAAGGATGCAATATTGCGGCGATGGGACAGGGGCTGGAGTTTGATGGATAGTGGGGGACCTATTAAGTTGGCGACTCTTTTTTTTAACCTTGTTAATATGGGCAGTAAATTAGTGAAGTTAGGATTTCTTGAAGATTTACATTTGGACATTTTTCAATTACAAATCTTAAAAAAACAAAAAGAAATCTTCATTTATTCCTAGTGTTTTAACAGTGAAGATAAAAGATTAAAATCTCACCATGCGAGGGAATTTGTATAGAGGATACGTGCTATTTCATGATGCATTTAGATATATAGATAGATATAGATAGATAGGCACTGTAAGTGTAGTATTAACACAGCATGACGTTGCTAGCTATAAATGCATCGTTCCCTTCTTATGACGTCAATCCGCCGAAATAAGTGTTAACATTATCACTGTTTATTTAGCTATCCAGCGCTGGCCGAATGGTTCTAGGTGTCGGGATTCGAGTTGTAAAATACACGTGACCAGTAGTGAATAGTTATATCTCTATGCTGATGAGTACCGATTAAAAAGGACGAAACGTATACGTACATGGATGATAATAAACAAAAAACAAATATTATATATATATATATAATTGCATTTAATAGTGTTCAGCTGTCTGACCAATTGAGCTACAACTTAATAGAGACCAGAAACATATATATATATATATATATTATATATATAGCATGTATATAAGCAGACTGAGATGTTGTATTGAGCTTATATTGACAATTCTATTCTCGGGATTTTAATTAGTTGCTAGTCCGTGAGTGGACATTCTA
>OY744528.1:136300490-136305490 GCA_963556195.1 Sepiola atlantica | reverse complement strand
ACTCTCGGCCGTTTGCGTAGAACAGGCGAACGCTTCCGAGTCGAATGTCACGACAGCTGGTTCAAGATAGATAAAAGCACCGGAAACGCTTCTCCTAATCGGTTCCGAAAGAATGTGTGATTAGAGAGCCTGGAACCCTAACACGAAGACCGTGCGACACTTTAGACAATTATTCAAGAAGTCGCTGAAGACTCAGTAATCTATTCGTTGTAGAAATCAGGCCAAAGTAGAGAAGCGCACGATGTAGGTATTTTGTCCTTGTAGATATAACGTAAAAGTAACACCCATTTGCACATACCACACTTTGATCGGGATTAGGGAAGTCTAAATACACAGTTCCAGCAGATCACAGCGTGAAGCGGAAAGAGGCAGAAAAAAAAAACTAAATATAACACAGAACTTGCCAAAGAGCTGAATAGAAGATGGAACATTTGTAGGTGCACTAAGAACAGTTCCGAAAAGAATTGAAAAAAATTTTTTAATTGAAAAAAATGTAAAATTTGAAAAGTTTTTTTTTTAAATTGAAAAAATTAAAAAATTGAAGAATTTGAAAAAAAAATTGAAAAATTAAAAAAAAAAAAAAATTTAACAAATTAAAAAAATTTTTTTAATTAAATTTTTTTTATTTCTTTAAATTTTAAAAGAAATTTAAAAGAGAGATTGGAATCAAAGGGATAATTGCCAGCATACAAACAACGGCACTGATAAAAACAGCTGAAATATTAAGAAAATCATTGAGTGCGGAAACCAACGGGTGACAACAGGTAACCCTGACCAACCACAAGTAAGTTGAAATTAAGTAGCACTACATAAACGAAACTAGAAATATAAATGGAACATACGAAGACGAACGCAGCATAGGGAACTGAGACTACTGCTTTGATAGAGATATAAGAAAAACTACTTTAACCTGATCTCCCTCCAAAAATAACAACAAAACCCCGCAATAGTAGCAATGGTAGTTCTAAGAGGATGAAAAGACCGAGGAGGGATAGCACCATTAAGGGCTTAACTGGAACGGCATGGAGAGTATTGAAATCCTGGGGAGGATCATTGTCACAGAAATTTCAGAGAAAGCCACGACGGTAAACGACTGATACGATAATGCAAAGTTAGTTGTAACGGTGATAGAAAGAAGCGGAGAGTACTTGAAATCTGGGGAGATGTTGTCACTCGGATTCCAGGGAACCTCACCTGTTATTACCAGTGAACAATCACTGGTAATAACTCGTGAGAAAATAATGGCGATGATGACGATGACAATAATGACGATGATGATGATGATGATGACAACAATGGCGATGATGATGACGACAACAATGGCGATGATGATGATGATGATGATGATAACGACGACGACGACAACAATGGCGACAACAATGGCGACGACGATGATGATGATGACAATAACAATGACGATGATGACAATGATAATTATAATACTGAAATTCACACCCGTTGTATTTCTGGCATGGAATGCGATATAGCGAGTCTATTCATAAATTCGCCTATTTGTTTAAAAGTGACAAAGAAAAAAAAAGAAAAAAAAAGAAAGAAGAAAAGAAAAAAAGAAAAAGTAAAAAAGAAAAAAAAGAAAAAAAAAAGAAAAAAAAAAAAACAAAAAAACTCATTGTATTTTTAGGTTAACGGTGACAAGATCTTAAATGACGACAAGGGCGAGTCTTCTCATCTAACAACGATTATCTCAGAGAGAGAAAAAAAAAAGACAAGTACAAGAACTTTGGTCTGGTTCTAATTAAATATTATTCGCCACGTAAAACCCACCATGAACAAAAACAGCCCAACACAAAACCTCAGAGTCACCGAGGCGGAATAAAAGGTGGTTATTTTAAGCTCAATCCTCGCTGATAACATAAATACTAAGTCATAAGTTCCCAACCCGGGGGTCATGTAACATTTGGGGGGCACAGGTGGTGCTGGTGATGGTGGTGGGGGGTCACACGAAGTTAACAATAGGTACGGGGAAAACGTACACTGTATCGACCGGGGTGAGACACAGACTGAACAGTTAAGAGGGATTAACCCTTTCACACTTACCCAACCCGATTTTTTTCTCGTTTTTTTTTATGGAAGTCGCACCAGACAAGACATGAGGCCACTGTAGGGATATGGCCCCCTTTATGTAGCAGCGCGGACCTTAGCTTATTAAGATATTGTGTCTTAGACGAAATGCTAAGATGCACGCTTTGAAATTGTTCCGTTGGGGGAAATAACAAAATGTCTGTACCTGTAATTTATGAGTGCATAGTTGTACGAATGTGTTTGCGCGCACGTGAGTTCACATTTTATATTTCGTGTAGGCATCTGTGTGTGCGCCTTTGTCAACAGTGTATGTATGCGTACGCAAGTGCGTGGTTGCGTGCGATAGATAAGGTGTGTACGCATGTGTGTGGCACATGAGTTTAAATGTCCAGCAGCCTCCCCGCCCGAAGGCGGAGTGGGTGGGTGAGTATTTGGAACGAAATGTCGCTGTCGCCTGAAAATGAGGAGAAAGAAAGAGGAAGAGAGACATTTTGTCGAACGGTCTGCTTTTATATTGTTTTACCGGTGGTCTGGCTGACGTAGTTGGCGGCAAGTCATGTGACAGATATTTTTTTTTTTTTTTTAGCTTTTTGCGCCTTTTTGTGAAGCTGATCGTGGGAGCCGGTTTTTATGGCCCCAGTTTTGAACTTTTGTGTTGAAGTGAAATTCGGAGTTGTTTGTTTTTCTGCTTATGCCGTTTATTGATAAAATATTAAAGGATGTCAATCCTATACCACTAAATGTAAAAAGCGAAACAGAACAAGTGATGAAGTTGCATAATAACAAAAAGGGAGAGGAAGATAGAATCGCTTAAAAACAAGGTAATCTTTTAACTGACGGTGGTGAATTCAGAGGCAGAATAATCGAACGGAGATCCGCAATATTAACATGGCAGTGACGGTCTCCTAATTTCGATCCCCTTTATTATCATCCGGGAAAGTGCCGACCAGAATTGTACTAGGACCTCGACCCCCACCAATGGTAACCGAACTACCTTTATTATTTGTCAGTTATCAAACAAACCAAGCCTGAACCAGCGTTCAATCCCCTGGACTTCAAACAGGCTAGCCAAAGGATACGCCCTTCAAGAGCCCAATAGGGAAGGAAAGGGTTACAAGGTTGGCTGGTAAAAAAGTCTACCACTAAATGTAACAGTGGGTTAAATTAAATTAATCATTATCAACTATGATACGATCTCCCATATCCAGATCTTCCCAAAACCGGCATTTTGATGAATCCAAAAATGCTCAATCATCTAACAGAGAGTCATATATATATATATATATAAATTATTTATTACCTATAGACATCGACGTTTCATGCTTACGCAATCTTTAGTGCAGGAAGCTAATTCCCGACGGTCGACGGGCGCGAACTTCGATCACAAATCGCCACTGATTCGCAGTCAAGAGACTTACCACCAGAAATTAGCTTGGAATTTAGGAGGAATTTAACTTTGTAAATACCAAGTCGGCGAGTATTCACAGCAAGCGGCGAAGAGTGATCTAACAACAACAAATCGTGTTGGATCTCGCAATGAAGCTAGTAGTACTGCTTGTTATTAAATTCATTCAGAGTGCCCGGCCTTAGTAAAGGGGGATATATAATATATATGTATTATTTGGTACAGAAAATCAGTACAACATCAGTACCATTGGTTTCAAGACCAGAGGGTGTTTACATTCCGGCTATCTCCAGCTTTGTTGTCATCTGGTAAAGAAAATGGATTGTCTCGTATCACTCTCGTTTGGATACGTTATTTGCTCTGAAGTGTTAAATTAGAATCGTCTAAATTTTGTGTCAGGAAAAGATATGTGAGATTAAAAAGCTTAGGTAAAAAAAAGGGGGGGGCGGTAAAATATAAAAGTTAAGAATTAAAAACTATGTTCAGTATTTGTTAACAAACGTACTCCTGCTCCCTTCGGCATGATAGACCCTATCTCATCGATATCATGGTCTTGTGATGGCTGACCGATCGGATTGGTCTCATCCCCAGCTGAAACTGGTTGAAGGACTGATACCAATTCATGTCATCGATCGTCTAGTTCAGCGTCTCTAAACATTTTTCTACTCTTGCGTAACCATGAAAATAAATTAATCCTAACCCTGAAAATAAATGAAATGTCTCACGTAAACTAAATTATATACCATATGTTTCGCATTTCATTTTCGTCGTAGTTCACGTGTTAAATATTAGCGCATATATTTTTGAATAACGGTTTCAAGAAAAAAAGTAAAACTTTCACATTGGCGCCGTACAGACATTACTAAATATATTCAAAATGATGTTTACATTTTTTTTTCATTACATAGATTGAATAGGATGATGGTGCTCATATTACGATAACCATGAGCCACTAGTCTCTCCCTCTTCGGCAAGGTCCAAAAAAGAGTCGCCAACTTCATAGGTCCCTCACTATCCACCAAGCTCCAGCCCCTGTCCCATCGCTGCAATGTTGCATCCTTGTGCTTGTTTTACAAGTACTTCAATGGAATGTGCTCCGATGAACTTGCTGCTCTGGTGCCCCTTCGACGTAAATACACACGACCAACCAGATAATCAGCTAAATCCCATCCATTCATTGTGGAGGTCCCCAGATGCAGGAGAGCCTGCTACTCCAATAGCTTCTTTCCTCGTGTTGCCGCGATGCCGACCTCGGGAACTCCCTCCTTGCTCCCTATTTCCCTGACTGTACCGACATGCAGAAGTTTAAAACTAATGTAAACAGACATCTCGTTGCACAGCTCCCAACTTCGGATGACCCCCAAAACTTACACCATAATTCTCAGTAACCCCTTACGTCTACAGTGGCGGCTTGCCTTGTTTGGGGGGAACTATGTTAAAAAAGAAAACATTAACCAATGATATATTGTCTGTGTTTAATAATATAACGTATATGAAAAGTCAAAAGTGCATTAGCTTATCTCACTTGTTCTTATGGAATCCTTAGGAATCT
>OY744528.1:136237990-136295490 GCA_963556195.1 Sepiola atlantica | reverse complement strand
CAGGGAGAGAAGAATATTCAACAAACGAACCGACGTGTGTGTGTGTGTGTGTGTGTGTGTGCAATAGTGAGTGCGAATGACGCGTCACTCCGTACAAGTGTGGGATAATCCGGTCATATGATGTAGTGGGGATTTAAAAATAATATGGATAATTTGAAATGTGTTGCTGAGCGAATTTGAACGAGGAAGGTCGCTAACATTTAAGGTTTTGGGTAAATGGCGCTCACACTCGTGATCTATATAAGGAGGAAAAAAGTAATGGATTGAAAAGAGGTCAAATAAAATATGTTGCTTTTTTATATCATAGTTCACCCCAAACAAGGCAAGTTGCCATTGTAGACGTAAGAGGCTACTGAGAATTAGGGTGAAAGTTTTAGGGGTCATCTTAGGTTGTGAGCTTGTGCAGCGAGATGTCTGTTTACATTAGTTTTAAATTTCTGCATGTCAGTAGAGATGGGGAAACAGCAGTGAGGGAGTTCCAGAGGCCGACAACACGAGGAAAGAAGCTATTGAAGTAGAAGTTGGCGACTCTTTTTTAACCTTGTCTAAGAGGGAGAGACTAGTGGATGATGCACCAGCCCAGATGTGGCAACAATATTCCATGCATGGGCGAATGGTGGCTTTGTAGAGATACAGGATACTGTCAGGTGGGAGGATTTTTCTAGCATGGTAGAGGGAGCTCATCTTCTTTGAAGCAGTGCAGCAGCCTTGGCAATGTCTTCAATGTATTTGTTCCAATTCATGTTACCTGTGAATATTAGGCCGAGGAGTTTGAACGTTGGATTCTCAGGTAGGGTGGATTCTCAGTTAGGGTGTTATTTGCCCTGGTAATCGATGGCTGAAAAGGTTTCTTGTAGTTATTGAAGGAAAGGAGCTTGGAGGTCACTTTCTACGGATTCAGCCATTGCTTCGAATATGTGTGCGTCCGTTTTGCCCACATCACGAGAGTAGAGCGTAGTTGGTTAGAAATATGTTCGTTTGTATGTCAGACATTTTCCATATCAATCACGCAGCAATGTTCAAACCAGGGGCAAAATTACAGGGTTACATTTTTGAACTGACCAGCAGATATCGTTACATAAGAGCTCGAAGTATTGTGCTAAATGTGAGATAATCAACGTTTGTTTCTCTACGGCATTTTTCTATATACTTTAAATACATGCTAAGCCTTAGTTCTGGGATTGAGTTATATTTGAAAAATAAATCTGGTTTAATTGTTCTAATTAACCGTAATTTATAATTAACTGAACACATCACTCGCTTATCTCTTGGCTATCTATGTATTTCTCTCTAATATTTCGTGATGTCTCTGAACATTTATAGAAAGAGTGACTCTCTTTCCAGATAATTTACACAATGTATTAATACATATTGCGAACACGTATGTAAATTAGATAGCAAAACAATAGGTTGCTTTACTTGTATATTATCCTTATGGCTGAATTAAAGATTTTATTTTTAGTCATGCAAAAAGAATTTAATTTTTTTGTTTCATTTTACTTCAGTTGAAGTTCTCAGAAATCAAGGGCCCCTTCATCGGTCTAACACTTGATTTCGAATATTCTATTAAAGTTATCTTTTATCTTTCGAATGTTGAGTTAGTAAAGAAGTGAAGAACAGTCATTTTCCTCTCTCCAATGAGTTGTCTAGTGTTATATAATTTGTTTGACAATAATTCATGCCGAGAAAGGCCTTTTTTCTCTTTCTATAGCCGAGTTTTTCAAGGATGAATTTGATACATTTAAAAGAGGTTTCATGTTTTTTTTTTCATTTTGCGTGTTAATTACTTGGGCGCGTCAGTGACGTTGATACAGTCACGTGTCGGACATCGGAAAATTAGAAGCCAAATCCATGGCAAAGTCGCTGAAAGCGTCTGTGCCGAGCGAGATACAATTTTTTTTTTTAGTCGCACTTGTTCTGAAAAGAAATGACATCGCTTACATGTCTTTACTGTACTAAAAAAGTTGATAGCGTGAAAGAGTAAGAAGGGGGAATGGGTTGTTCTTGGTGGTGGTGGTGGTGGTGGTGTTATTATACAAGATGTCAAAAAATGTTATATTACTTTGTTTTTCCTTTGGAGTTAACGCAACAATCATTTTAGTTCCAACTGATTTGTTTCGTTACACGAGGGAAATTGAAATGATTCGCTAGATGGAAGGAAAAAAAAAGGAAAAACAAACAACAAATAAAAAGAAATAAAGAATAGAGAGAAAAAAAGAAATAGAAAAGGAAGGGAAACGCCGAGATAGAAAGAGAGAAATAGAGAGAGAGAAGGGACGGGGAGAGAAGGGAAGGGGAGAGAAGGGAAGGGGAGAGACGGGAAAGAGCGAGAAAGAGCGAGAAAGAGAGAGGAAGGGAGGAAGGGAGAGAGGAAGGGAGGAAGGAAGAGAGGAAGGGAGGAAGGGAGAGAGGAACTGAGGAAGGGAGAGAGGAAGGGAGGAAGGGAGAGAGGAAGGGAGGAAGGGAGAGAGAAAGGGAGGGAGGGAGGGACAGAAGGGGAGGGAGGGAGGGAGGGAGGGACAGAAGGGGAGGTTCAATCCCACTGATATTCTACCGATACTCCTCCGATGAATCTTAGGGGACAAATGACTAAAAGGATGTAAGACAATTCATAAAATGTAAAAAATATGACGAACTATTCAATGAACGACAATTCTTAGAATATTAACAAGATGTGTGTGTTCGATCACTACCGAACATGATAGAACAGGTGACAATGAAGGGCGAAAGGGAATATGAGGGGGCGAAGTATTAGACACAAAAGTGTTATAATCTGAACGCTGGGAGGTCAATTCCTGCACAGGGCAGTACTATTTTATTTTATTTTTTGATCACAACCCAAAATCGCTGATAAACAAAATCCGAGAAGAAACTGGCGAGTTTTAGTTTAGTTGTTTTTTTATACGGCATATCAACCCATTTCGGGTTATTTAATGCCGAATCATTTTGGTAAAAGTTTTTATGCTTCAAGTTCTTTATGTCTTCAAATATTAATTGTTTGGTTTGGTTGTTTTGTAGAGGAAAATGTTTTTAGCTTTGCAGAACATGATTGAGTTATGCAAAGGGAAAGGAAAAAACAATAACATCAAGGTTTGGTGCATTTTAAGTCAAAGCCGGTATCTTCAGACAGCCTAATCTGGTAGCACCAGTAAACTAGTGATGTAAATAGTTAATTGTTTTAATGTAAACAAATTTTATCGTGATTTTTAAATTTTGGCTTTTTTTGTTGTTCGAAAAATATAACATTTCTCACCGCCAGTTTTGATGGAACGTCTACTCGTTTGGTTAAATAGAGAGAAAACTGTTTAAAACCATTGAGTTAAGTATCGTTGTGTGTATTCAGAGGGGATTACTATTATTTTTTAATTATTATTATTATTATTATTTTTTTTTTAATCATTATTATTATTATTTTTTTAATTATTATTATTATTTTTTTTTTAATTATTATTAATTATTATTATTAATTTTTAATTATATTATCATTTTTTAATTATTATTATTATTATTATTTTTTTTAATTATTATTATTTTTTTATTTTTAATTATATTATTATTTTTTAATTATATTATTATTTTTTAATTATTATTATTAATTAATTATTATTAATTATTATTATTTTTTATTATTATTATTATTAATTATTATTATTGTACTTAGTCATCCTGTTGCCGTGGCGGATTGTTTGGAAGAATGAGTTTTACAAAAAAGAAAGAAAAGCTCCACCATTCATGCGCAGTGCGCACACACGCCCGTGGCCTACTTTTGTTCGGTCTGTCTATACATGCGTAGAGTTAGGTTTCAGGTCTCCAAAGTGAGATCGATGCAAGTCATTTCTCTCTGCACAAAATTCAGAAAAACGCCACTGTGGAACGCATCGCGGAATGGTGCACAGTTATCCGTGTTAGTTTATGTGCAGATAGAAATATATGCAAATATGCAATGGCATCAATAGGTTCAATCCTTTTGAGTAATAAAACCGCATTTTTTTTTCGCGACTATTCTACAAAAGATCCGTTATCTTCTATATATTAATACGATAGTTTGTGTGTTGTGTGTGTCATGCTTACATCAAAAGATCTGCGCATGCGTGCCGCACCTAGATTTGGAAAAGCATTCAAGTCACCTAACTTTCGTAATATTTTCAAGTATTTCCCTTTGGCGCAACGGTTAGCGACGTAGGATTTTGACGTCGGTTTATAGTTCGATCTCAGCCAACCTCTAAGATTTTTTTTCCACATCAAAGGGGGAATGAGGTAGGTAGGGGACGACCGGGAAGACACATATTAATACGATAGCGTGTGTGTTATTTTGTGTGTCACGCTTACATCAAAAGCAACGACCTTCCGAATCTTTGTATGCTAATCATGAATTAAAGTCAAATTTAATTTACAAAGTAAGGTTTAGTCGTCGAAATCGGAATTAGTCGATCGATCAAATCGAGAAAAATGTCGGACGGACAAGAAATTGCTTTTATTTATTAGACAACATCCTGTGGAATTTTTTATTGGTTAGGAACATAATTAATATTGAAACATCATTTCGTGTCATTTACACGGGTCCCGCTAGTATTTACTAAAAGGATTGCAGCGGACTGCATTAATTTTGAAGCTTAACGAAAAAACTATTCATTGTTTTTGTTTTTTTAACCAACCGCCATATTTGTTTCGCCTGGCGGCCATGATGAAACAAAAACATTTTTACCAACTGGAAGCCCAGCTGGTGCCAATGAATGGGAAATGGGTTTCACTTTAAATGGTATGCCTTTTCTGTTAACAATGGAATGTCTGCGGACTTAATTTCTTTAAGAACACTTTGGCCTAAAATACATTTTCCCCCCCAAAGGAAACTGGAGTTGTAACCGTTCCAAAGAAATCATTAACAGATGTCCATCAACCAAATTCTTGCCGTTTTCGCTCAATGCATAATAATATTTGTTTATTGGTTCAATTCAAATCAGTTTCTTTGTTTATGTTATCAAAATAAAATAAGTTTCTTTACAACATAAAGAAACTCATGTTTATTGAACTTTAAAAAGAAAATAGGTCATCTTAATTAAACTAAAGAAACAGTTTCAATAAAAATTGTTCATTTATTTTTTAATCATGAAGTAAAATCTCAACCCGCGACAAATAAGAAATTGTAATTCTACTACTTTCCACGAAGAAAAAAAATAATTTTCTCTCGCCTTTATTTAGTCTTAAAAGAATCCCCTTTAGTATGAGCGTTTCTTAGTGAAACAATGGCTCTCATTGACTAACCAATCGTAGGATTGCAAAAAGCCCGAGAGTCGGCAATCAACCGAAAGAAAGAACAATTATTTTAAAATTCGACTTTTTCTAAAAGACAAAAGCACGAAGTAAATTTCAAAGTTCCCTTGTCAAAATTGAGTAGACGATCTCTTTGAATCGTAAATTACTGTACAGGACTCAACAGTCGAGTTTATGTGTGTATAAACATTTAAAATATTATGAAATATCGACGACTTGTTTTTATCGTGGTGATACGTCACCTTTTTATTGCTAAAACTATTTACTCCTAAAACACCCGATTCAAAAGTACAGTACTGTCCTTTTCTTTTATACAACAGGGTCACGTGCGAAAATTAATTTTTGGTTAGAGATTTAAAAAAAAGGGAGCATAATAATGCTTTAACCCTTACGTTTGTTTTTGTTTCAAATATGACACATTACAACAAAATGCCTATTTAATATAATATTCAACGAAAATCCGTCAAACTGCAACTTGTTTCACATCTGCAACGAGTCTGTTGGCAAGTGTGCGTAGGTATTAGTATGATGTTGCATTTGCACAACCGCTAAATAGGTAATCAGTATCTTCGATGGCAAACCAATATAAAAAATAAAGCATTTAAGGGTTAATATCTGTTTTACATGCAGACATGTGTTGGACAGCTTTTCGAAATTGACTCCAGACTAACCTATCTCTGGCCAGGTCTTTATCTCTTTTTCTCAAACCAATCCTGATCACTTCCTCCCGTGTTTTGCTTAGCCTTCCCCTACCAACTGACCCTGATATCTCAGCTGTTCTACATCTACTAACTCAAGCACTCTCATCCATTATTTCAATGTGACCAAACCAGTGAAGTCTCCTGTTCTGCACACATCTCCTTACATCGTTCAGATTTAATATTCCTCTGAGGTCATCAGATCGAAGAATTAATTACTTTCTTTAATTTAATTACTTTACCTGAAATTACTATTTCTATGTCAGTTTACATTCTTTAAAATTACTTTCAAATTATCAACTATATTAAATTACTTTCAAATTATCAACTATTTTAAATTACTTTCAAATTATCAACTATTTTAAATTACTTTCAAATTATCAACTATTTTAAATTACTTTCAAATTATCAACTATTTTAAATTACTTTCAAATTATCAACTATATTAAATTACTTTCAAATTATCAACTATTTAAAATTACTTTCAAATTATCAACTATTTAAAATTACTTTCAAATTATCAACTATATTAAATTACTTTCAAATTATCAACTATTTAAAATTACTTTCAAATTATCAACTATTTTAAATTACTTTCAAATTATCAACTATATTAAATTACTTTCAAATTATCAACTATTTAAAATTACTTTCAAATTATCAACTATTTTAAATTACTTTCAAATTATCAACTATTTTAAATTACTTTCAAATTATCAACTATTTTAAATTACTTTCAAATTGTTTCGGAATTTTTTAGATGAGGGTTAATAATTTGTGGCGCAGTGGATATAGTACTAAGTAAAATTCATTTCTAGGTGACAGTCATCTGAAGGTTGAAGGTTCAATCCTCGGAAGAATACGAAGAATTACGAATTACTGACGACTTCTTCCCAGTCATGGCAGATGGAACAAGGGCATGCTATCCCCGTGGATTTAATAAAGGATTCCGTTGGAAAATTCTGTTCAGATCCTCGAGTTCGACAGAAAGATTCCCGAGTCAGAAGAGATACACCTGAAGAAGGCCGGAGGTTACAGCGACCGAAACGTTGTGATGATAACACTCAAGATGAGAAATGTAGTCCGAATATACCAAATTCTACTTTCAAATTATCGACTATTTAAAATTACTTTCAAATTATCAACTATTTCTTTAGATTAAAAAAAATGGGTGAATAGAAAGTAAATTTTGGCTTCAATTCAAGTTTTAAAAAGCGAACGTGTTATGGTTCATTTGTTAATGACCCAAATGGATTATTTTGTATGCGCCCTTGTCGTATCAAAGAACCTTTTCTTTCTTTTCTTACCTCTGATGTTTTCCGCTTTGTATTTAAATGCAAGATAAAAAGTGGCGCACCAATTCGATGTCGTACATACAACTCATCCCGAATGAAATTACAAAACAATTATTTGCAGACTGGATTGACGTCAGAAATCACTGAGTGTGGGCACGATTGCGGGTGGGGCGGACGTATTTCCGATTTCCGATTCGGGGAATAAAGTGTCACAGTCAAACATCATGTACAAATGAGTCACCGCTTACCAAGGCCCAAAGGCCACTCGAGGATAAGGGTTAATGAGTTTGTCAGTTGAGACACCTGGGCAGACGGCTCAACAAGAATTTAAGATTAGACTTAAAAACAACCATGTTCTAGTCAGCTGGGAAGCAGTCCCGTGGTATCGTGTTCCACAAACGTGTAGTTCTTGGAAAGAAACTTTGCTCATGGAAGTTCCGTTTGGTTTTATGTACACAGAGGAAGAAAATACAATTATCTAGAGTGGTACCTACCACGAAGCCACGTGTGACACACATAAAAGGACTTTATGAGACCATCCGAATCAAGACCCTTCGTACTACTACTCACGTTACGAGAGGTGTTTATTTATATCTCAGACGAAAAAAGTTTGAAATAAAAAAAGAGAAAGTTGCTTGATAATGACCTATTAAGGTTGAAAGCTGCGTATATTTTAAAGTAAATAAATGTTTATTTTAAAGAAAAAAATCGTTTTTGGCTTTCAATAAATTTATAACATTCAAAACAAAGCGATATCTCCCCAAAAAGTGCTTATTTATTACTGATATATATATATATATATATATATATATATATATATATTAGTAGCAGTAGTAGTAATAGTATGTTTTAAAAAGGCTGAGGGCAATGCAAAGTGCCGGGTAGGTTGTAAGCTGGAAGGAACAAAAATAATAAATCGAAATGGGACTTACTATTTATTTTTATTTAAAATCTTACATAACAGCAAGTGTGGTGTTGGCTGTTTATGTGTTGTCCGGATGATTATAAAAGTCATTTATTTAATATTTCCGGAAAAAGAAACTTCCCTTTGTCAAAAATAATAAACACCAAAGGAAAACTCCGTCTGTGTAGAGAATCTACCATTATTTTGATAGATTCTCTACACAGAAGTGTAGTATCTGTTTTGACCTTGATTAGGAGGCCATACCTCTAGCATTACCCACCGCCATCCTTTCGGGGGGGGGGGGATACTAGGTTTATAGACGATCGCCTTAGGTGTCATCACCGGAGAATGCAGACGACGCCAATCATGGCTAGTTTGCATCCATTCGGAGTTAACACTTTTTTTTGGGGGGGGGGGAGTGGTGAATTCCTACTAGAAACGGACTGTCTTTAACTTTTCCGCTGTAGGGAACTTGTCGAAAAAAAACCCAAAAACAGTTTAGTAAATTCATGGAAACGAGAGAAAACAATCCTTGCTTTGAATGCGTAATGTAGTCAAATTAAAAACAAAATGTTTTTAGCTAAATTCGTTTGTTTTTGACATCTGTGTCTCATGAGACAATGGAGTTCTGCAACTCAGATTAGTCCATTTCCGAATTGCAGCGTCTGTTGTGACTGTGCAAGCCTATCCCGGATCGGCAAGTTCTGTTGCAGTTGCCACAGATGTAGGTCGTGTCTGGTTCTGAGAGCTTTATTGCAGCCCTCTGCCGCCTGTGCTCTCTCCTATCCCCCCACCGTGTCTACTCTCTCCTCTTCTCATTCACAGCCCTTCCCCACCAGCTTTATTTCGTTTATTATGATTGTATTAACTATTTACAAATGTTTTCTTTTTAGTGTGCGAAATGTGTATACTTGTGAAAACCAAAATTACTACTAAATAATAATTACCGAGAAAAGTTTTAGTAAGAAATTTCTTAGTAATGTCCAGTAATTAGAAACTATACATATTATTATGAAGCAGCTTACAATAATTGATTTATTTCCATCAAATCAAATGTAAAAAGTACAAAAATATAAAAGAACTAAATTTACCAAAAAATCACTTTATTCATCATGAATTAGACACATTTTTGATGTTTAAAAAATCATGAGTCAATTTGTTTGTTGAAAACTTGATGACAGAAAATGAGATAATACAATCAGAAAGCAAATTCAACATTTTACAAAATCAAATACTTTATGAACAAAATAATATTCGGAGAAACAATTTGGATAATTTTTACAAAATTTGTTGTTTGTAACATATATAAGTTGTTTTTACAGAAGATGAAGAAAATGCTTATTTCTTCATGATACCATAATACATATTATTTATATAGTTTTAATAATAAAATCAACTTACATTAACAAGAACATAACACCATTAAAACATATGTAAGGAGGGGGGGGGGTCTTACTAAAAAAAATTCTCTGTAATTATTATTTAGTAGTAATTTTGGTCTTCACATGTCCGCCCCCAGTCGCATGTTTACCAGGCCTTTATTATGGATCGCCTTGCCTCCGGGCAACGCCGGTCGTGACAGCTAGTTGTAGCTAAAATAATACGATGTACAACAACGACGATCAATAACAGCTGGCCCCTTTTCTTGTAAACAGGTGAGAGAGTTGAGAGGACGAGGAAGAGGCATAAACTAAGGAAGAAGAAAGCAGAGAATATCCAAACAATAATAAAAATGGATTTATTAAGTGTGACTCGTTGGGGGGGGGGGGGAAGGATTTACTTTTTTTGTTTATTTGTAATGGTCAACTGGGCAAGGACACTTAAAGTTACAAGAGGGCGTTGACTATAAAGAGGAGGCGTTGAAAAGAGGGGCGCGTGGCCAAATAGTCGTGGGCCGGGGGACAACTCGTCACCTGTGTGTGGTGGTGGTGGTGCTTTCATTATCTTCGTTGTTGTCGTCTGCCATGTGTTACATTTATCAGCCTGTTATTATCCAGAAAATACCGGAAGTCGGCGACGGCGGATAATTTGATGGTGGGAAACTTTTACCGTGTTGGTCTGTTCGTCGCTCGTTTTAGAAGTTGAAAACATTGATATATTTTGTTATAATCAATAAGGTGCCTGTATAGGTCGGGTCTCATGGCGAGCAATATTCGCTCGGTAAAATCTGCTAACAACAAATGAAAGGCAACGACACAAAATGAAAACCAGGCTCAAGAAACGGAAACCAATAAGAACAGATTTACTTACATTATTTTATTTAGTTATTTTTTAATTTTTTATTTAGTAGGTATTAATTTTGTGTGTGTAATTTGATATTGTTATCTCTTTTTTATTTCAGGGGAAATGGTATAATGTAGATATATGGGATAGAATGGATGTAGTTGGTAACGCACTCTTTGTCGAAGTGGTTTGTTGCAAAATTAGCTTCCAACTCTGCACAAGTCATTTTCGTTTTATGCAAATAATTACGTGAAATTACAATTTCTTTTTTAATGCAATAATTTACAAAAACAAACAAAAAAAAACAGTAAATAAATCAATTTTTGTTGTTGTTTATTTTCTGTTTCTTGAATGTTGTTTTTATTTTGTGTTGTTGCCTTTCGACTGTTGTTACTTATCAGATTTCACCGAGCCAATATTGGCCACATATCTAATAACGTGGACTTTCTACCAGTAGAAAGTCCACGATGAACATTAAGCAAAAGTGTTCAATGAATACACCATGTCTGTTATGACATATGGTAGCGAAACATGGGCACTTAATAATGCAACGATGGAAAAGCTAAGAGTGGCACAGTACAAAATGGAACGCATTATGCTCGGCATCAGTTTACATGATAGAAAAAGAAACACCTGGATCAGACAGCAAACTGGAGTAAACGACATCATCACTACCATGCTAATGGCCAAACATAGATGGGCAGGTCGCCTTTCGAGATGTACAGACAACAGGTGGACATATAGAGCGACAGAATGGACACTGAGGTAATGGAAAACACCCGGTGGAGAGACGACCTCGATAGTTAACTAGGTCCTACTTGGCCACGACTAGCCAGGGATAAAACAAGGTGGAAAGAAACCAGAGAGGGGTTCATCTACCAGGAGTGAAATAAAAAGACCATCATGATGACCATGATCATGACGATGGTGATGATGATATAACGACTATTGAAAATAAACAACCCTTTTTGAGATTAAGGTTTTGCTACGTCTTACACTTAATACTTTTTGTATCGATTTCATTTGGCGATAAGTTATTATATTGATGCGAACCGTGGTCATGTGTTGACCAATCAGGCAACTCTGCGTAGTAATTCTCTTTTATAGTTTTATGCCAACTGAAGAACAAACAGCCAGGAGATAAGACCTTTCACTTCTTTTGCCTACCATCCGTCCAGGCCAAGCAGCCAGTAACCAAAGGAAAAACAGACTATACCTTCTCCTTGTAAGCGAATGAGGTCAAAGGACTGTTATCATACAATGTCGCCCAATATATCTTCTCACAGAGAAATTCGCATACGCACAAACTCTCCTTACAGAGTAATTGATGTTTCTTCTTGTAAAAGAACAATTTACTGTCCAGACATTTAGACACGTACATGAACTTACAAGTGTATAATATATATATATATGGAAAATGAAAGAGGAAAGCCAAAAACTATGTTATTTATGTATTCATCAACGTTTCGTCTTTATTGAAAGACTTCCTCAGGATGAAGAAAAACATGTAGAACACCATACAGAATATTAGTTTTGAATTGTCAGAAAGTGTCCAGACTTGGGCATTGCTGTAGATGCGAATAAGCAGACAATGAAAATCATGATTTTGGAGTTCCAATTGATTTTGATAGTCGTGTTTTATCCTCCTCATCATCAATACTATTAGCAGCATCATTGTGATTATGGTCCAAGCGCAGTGGTTCCTCTGAGAAACGTCGTTCATTTTTGGTTCAGGAGTAAAAATGAGGCATAATTGCGACTCTAAGTTGATAGCCCCCAACTCCTCCCCCAGCCCCATACATTTGTAGATGATGATTGGGATTAAGGTCTCCACTCCCATCCAAGTCGCGAGAAGAAGCGATTTTTAAATTCCCTTTGGGCTGGTGTGTCACTTATGGCAGTCCCGTCCCAATCGACAACCAAAATTTGACGTCGATGTCTAGGTACAAAGAACTAGAGACGTGACAAATGAATATGATGACAGTAATTCTCCCTTCGATTCCCAAAAGCAATCTATTCAGAAAAATGGGCAAGTGTCTTCAATACCAAATTATTTTGACATATTTGATAGATGATATAAGAAAAAGTGTTCACACCTTTTTAGGTTAGAAATCTGGTCTGCTTATGGAATACTAATATATATATGTTTCACTGAGAATATTTGGTAAAGTCCGGAACATGGCCAATAAAAACAAGCTCGATGAGCCCCGATTATAGAGTACAGACCATTTATACGTATATTTGGAGAGTTTACCAAGATATTTCTTTCAAGAGAGGATTCATCACAACGAAAAAATATTTTATTTTATTCTTTATTTATTTTGTAAAGCTATAGTTCCCTACACATGTTTCGCTACCTAGAATGGTACTTGCTAGGCAGTTCATCAGGACAGATACAAAACCTAAGATATTGACCTCAACAACTGATAATACTCCACAAGGGATTGACCTAGTTGAAATCACTAAAGAAAAAAAAGAAAATAAGTTCAAAAGACAGCTCAAAACAACTCGGTAATATGTGGTAGCTGTGATGCGCCCCCACAAAAATCAAGCCCGGTGCAATCCAAAAAGAGGGAAAAGGAAGGGAATCCCTCACAAGGCATATCCTTAGGCCAACCTCAATATAGCCCCCCCCCTCCAGAAAAGTCAAACCAAATCAAACCGTATATATATATATATATATATATATATATATATATATATATATTAAAATATAATTATCCACGGATACGTGTTTCGTCGTTTTTTTACGACTTATCAGCATGGCTGAATCTATATAGAGACAAAAAAAAAATCCAGTTTAGTTGCTATGATAGCAACAGTGGCTCCACGACGGTAGAGTGTGAATGCCAGCGAAGCTCCCGCCCCCCCCCCCCCTCACCATCGACCAGGCAAAATTGATTCATTCTTGGTGATATTTACAATATAAATACATGTATAATAACAGCAAAATGTTATTTATATATGAATCGATGCGAAAGTGTTTGTTTCGTGTTTATAGCAATGAAATGTTTAGCACTTAAACGTTCTGTTCACGTATTTTACGTAGAGAACTTCGCAAAGCGATAGCGAGCTGGTAAAGCCCCGCTTGTGTGCTTATGAGTTTTCATTGACTAACTACATCTAGCACTTAAACGTTCTGTTCACGTATTTTACGTAGAGAACTTCGCAAAGCGATAGCGAGCTGGTAAAGCCCCGCTTGTGTGCTTATGAGTTTTCATTGACTAACTACATCTAATTTCATATATATAAGACAAGTTCATTTTATATTCCAATAATCATGGTTCTTATTTTCAATTTATTATTTTTTCACATTTTCAAAAAAAATAAATAAATAAATAACATTCCTGTGAGATGTATATTTACGACTCGTTTCCCTGGAGGTGAGCCAACCAACATTATTATATCAATATCGGCTCTGTTTACACCTCAAGATCATCAGAAATATATATATATATATATATATACTTAGTAGTATACTAGGCCCCTGAAGATTTTGTATAGTACGAAATCTATGGACCCTGCATGTTAACTTATCACAGTGCATACTGGATGGCGTCATCGTTTTGTGATGTCATGAATTGAAACCAGATAACCGTGCAGTAGATGACGTAACAAAATAATGACATACATTATATATAAGAGAGAGAGAGAGAGAGACAGACAGACAGACAGGGGGGAAGAGAAAGAGAGAGGCAGAGAGAGAAAGAGGGGGGCAGAGACAGGCAGAGAGAGAGAGAGAGACAGAGGGGGAGAAAGAGAGAGGCAGAGAGAGAGAGAGAGGGGGCAGAAGCAGGCAGAGACAGAGAGAGAGAGACAGAGAGAGAGAGACAGAGAGAGAGAGAGAGACAGACAGAGAGAGAGAGAGACAGAGAGAGAGACAGAGAGAGAGAGAGAGACAGAGACAGAGAGAGAGAGACAGACTGAAAAGTCATGATACCCTTTCTGAAACACTTAAGCCAGTGTTCGTTGGTTTTCATCTCAAACTAACCACACCTTGTGTAGAATAAGCAAATGGTTCTGCTGTGGACGCCGCAGGGACAAAAGCTTCAGTAAAACACCGTCGAGTGAACTCTAATGCTCATTGGCCAATGCTCGTTTGCTTAACGAAGGCCAGTTTTTCTAGTGTTCGTACGGAACGTGACCACCCAACTCATGTAAAAATCAACCACGGATTCCTGCTCTTAAAGATTAGATTGACTATCGTCGATTTCGTTGGAGGGGATTTCCTCATTCGATGCTAAGACATAAAAACTTTCCAAGTGAAGGGAATAATTTTTGATCTTCAAAATAACATTTTGCAATTTGTTTCATTGGGCTATGCGGAACTTTGCCAAAAGGAGAGTAGAAAGTGACTAACTTGGGTTTACTTTCAGCAGCCTCGTAACTCTCGCTTCCCTTATTTTGTCCTTTAGTCCTAACATTTCATAAGCGATGTTTCTGACAACGGGGGAAGAATTGCTGTTTTCTGGGTTGGAATCTATCCATCTAACACTTAGCGTTGACTAGTTTTTGACCTTGTAGTAGTATTTTTTTTTAGCCTCTTTACATCAAGTGGCTTCATGCCTTGTCTGGAGCGACTTCCATAAATAAAAAAAAGAAATTGCCAAAGATTTTACCTGATAATATCTGAAACTTGAAGAAAAATGTAATGCATTAAGAAAATTAATAGCGTCATTTTGGAGTTGATGCACCGGAAGCACGTTTAACTCTTACGTTCAAACTGGCGGTACGGCACACGCATTCGGGTCAGTTGAAGGAGAGACCAAACAGTTTTGTCCCACATACGGAAAGTCTAAACATAATCACAGCCCCCCCCCCCTGCCCCCAAGAAACGAAGAAGTCCCCACGTGTCGCTCCAACATTGGTGGGGGGGGGGGGTTGATCCCGATTATCCTTCTTCAAGTTGAATGCTACAGATCCTATGTCAATAAATACACATCGACTTTTAACCCTTTATTGTAAAGAAGATTTAAAACGTGACCCCCAATCCTACCGAGGTCACTTTTTTAATAAGCCATTTCCCGCCATTTGGCATAAGAATATACATATCTCGACGCTTGTAAAACTTGCTCTCCTCTCCCGGCGTATATTAACCTTGATCCGATACTTTAAGAAATCCCCTTTAATTATTTCAGACAGTCAATCAAATAATCCGACAAATCTTTTCATGTTTTTACATTTGTTAACAAAATAAATAAATAAAATAAAAACAGTGACATCGTTGCTGTTTTAATAGTCGCAAAGAATGGAGGTATTAATTCGGGTTAATCTCAGAAATCCCTCTGACGGAGACAAAAAAAAGAAAACAGACACTCGTCCCCCGCGTGCCATGGTCGATGGATCATATATAAAACCTCGGCTTCAATACCGGTGATCGGTGCTCAGACTTTATGATACGTCCCCGTCACTCAGTCGGGTTACACTTCGTAAATAAATGGATATTATTTATTGTAATCACCCAAATCAGAGAATCGTACAATTCTAATTACATTTTCAATCTAACATATAAAGTTTATCTAGTGAGATTTTAAAAGTTGGACCTAAACAGCATTTAAGCTGGCATATCAAACTTTGATTCTGACTAGCCAATGTCCAGTTGTTGTACCATAATAACGTAGTTCGCTTTTGTTTATTTTGAAAATGATTGAGTCCCGCCTGGACAACTGATAATATGCAAACATTTCGTAATTATTACCGAAAAATCAGAATCAGCATGGGGAATAACTCATATTTTTAATTGAAGAATATAAAAAGAGCTTCGCACGATCATGAACACCATGTCGGCTATTTGTTTATTGTATAAATAATAGACTAAAATAGCCGGATTATTTACCGCGACCATTCGATATTCGAAAGTATTTTGAAAGTCTTTAAGCTACCTATTAGAAAGTAACTTTTTCCTACAACCAAACATTTTTTTTTTGTATCAGTCTTTTTTTTTTTTTTTAATGTGCAAAAAAATAAAAATTAAAACCTAAAATGATTTTACTGCACCCCGGGCAACGCCGTGCAGGCGGTACAGATAGTATTTTTATATCGAACTACAACGAATTTTAGCTGTTGTTCGACGGGATTTATTTTTGTCCAGATAAATACACGCGCATTAAAGTTTATGTTGTTACTGTTTAATGCTGAGCCCGACACGTACTGTGTGCTAGTTCCAAGAGTGGGTACGGACGACATGGATCGAACTCTCTCTTCACCCAACAATAGTGGAGCACATATTCATAAAATATTATGACACACAAAGATTGACGGTAACCTTTATTGAAAAAAAGAAAAAAGGGAAACCTGTCATTCAAAGAGATAGAAGCAGATCTTTGTCAACATTCTAGCGGCAAAAAAAAAAAAAAATTCTAGAATAAGGGGGGGGGGGGGAGGGGGCTCCTTCGAGAAATGTTTTTCTTTCGTTTATGGGAACAAATTAAAAATGATTGATGATTCTTCAGAATGTACTTGATGAGGGCATGCACTCCATTTAACACCAACACTAACCCTAAGCCCGGAGTGTCGATCGAGACCCTAAATTAAAAAAAAAAAAATGGCCACACATAACTACTTGACCTTGTGCCTAATTTGTTCCAAATATAATTTTTTATATTTTGTGCAAATAAATATTTCAAAGTGTAGTATTTGTTCTGATGCTGCACGAAGAAGAAATCCTTTCAGACTGAGGTAATTTTTGTTCAAATCCAGAGTTACCATTTTAGGGAAGCTGGATTTTAACCACATTCAAAACTGACCCTATGCCTAACTTTGCCCTCGTGGGGAGGAAAGTAAATAAGAATTAAAACGTAATTAAAACGTAACTGCTTTTTTGGTTTATTTTATAATTTTGAGTTTATTTTTAATTATTGTTAAATATGTTAGCATTTTTTACTGACGTTTCGAAGACTGGAGTTGCCAAACGAATTAAAATCTTTTTTCTTAATTTAAGAGTTTCATTTTTTTTAGATTTGTATGCGTCAGTTAAAAAAAAAACAATAAAAATAATTCATACAAAAATCTTTAATTGAACGGTAAGAAAGAGCATAGACTTTTGAAAAGTGAAAAAGTTTAAACGTTTTATTTTCAAGACGGAAGCGAAGATAAAATTCCTAGAATCGTGTGTCCACTTGAAATTTGAATTCACAATTTCAAAGAAATGCAACCGAAAACGGAATTTCAAAATCCTAAGTGTTAAGCTTTCATTTTTATCTTGTAAATATTTCAATATTCAAAAGAAATAATTTCATTAAAACACTTCAAATGAAAGGAAATTTAAATAATATTTTTTCACAAAAACATAAGAAATATTAAAAATGAATAACTGAACCAGAAAAATGTTTAAAACAGGAAATATATTTTGACGATTTCAGTCGATTTTTTTACTGTTCAAAAGAAAATGACAATTGATCAGAAATTAGCTGTTGTTAAATGGTGTCGGCCAATTATCAGACCAGCCAAGAGGTTCGCCATGGAACCATTCTGGCAACCTAAGGTATGTCCTGAACCATCAGACCCTTATTTGTCAGGATGACATATGCTTTTGCTGTCCTATGCAGTGCAACCTCCCAGGCATTATCTTCTCTTTCAGGAGGAGGTTGGGTGATTGCCGGTCGCCTCTATACCGGGGAAAGCCGACGAGTCCGTTCTCGGATACTTCTGTACCCTTTTAGAGCCCCCCCCACCACACTCTAAGAAGAACTGCCCCCCCCCCACACGTTAAACTGATTTTATGTCTCCCTTTCCTGCAGTTGGGAGCGAGTGAATAGTAATTCTTTGTACGACAGGGGCGCATTCGAAACTTCGTGTTTTCCTTTTGTTTAAGAGCACAAATGAACCCTAATACTCGACTGTTGCCTATAAAGTTTAATTCTAGTCAGAAATAAATGTCTAAGTTAAAAGGCTTCAAAATCATTTTCATGAACACCATGCCGGCCATTTATTTATTGTGTTAATAATAGATTAACAAGAGCCGGCTTGTTTACCGTGACCGGCATTCGAAAGTATTTTTAAAGTCTTTAAGCTGCCTATTAGAAAGTTGTCATTTTTAACGACAATTAACATAACGAAAAAGGGGTAAATTTTTTTTTAAAAAAACAAAAACTAATAAGTTATACTTCTAGTAACCTGAATAAGTTTATTTGGGTTTTAATTTATTTTAAAGCGTTTTTTTTGTTCAAAACAAACCTGGCGTCCACCTGTTCAGTTATAACGGAAAACAAAATGGCTGAAATTAGTTTCGATAATCGCTCACAAAACGAAAATTAAGCAAAATACTTTTAGATTACATTTTCCCACGATTGATGACATTTATTGGGTGTGTTTCTAACACTATTTTGTTTATTTTTCGATTTTTCACCGATTATCAAGGGTCCCCGTGCAGGGTTCATGAACAGCCATTTTGTTTTTGTTCTAACTGAACAGGTGGACACCGAGTTTGTTTTGAACAAAAAAAAACGCTTTAAAATAAGTTAAAACACAAATAAACTTATCCAGATTAGTAAAAGAGTAACTTATCTTGCCTTTGGTAACATTTATTTGTTGCCCATTTGATTTTTTTTACCCCTTTTTCGTTCTGTTAGCTGTCGTTATAAATGCTCGAAAGTAATTTGTGGATTGAATTAAAGACAAACGTACAGTAGTGGGGGTTCATCCTGACCCCCTAAAATCAAATAAAAACAAATCATCGAATGCGCCCCTGTCGTATAAAAGAATCGAATTGTTCCATATTTTAAAGGAATTATTTGTGTTTTAATAAAAAATTTAAAAAATAAATTGATGTCCTGGTCCCGAGTGTTTAAAAAACATACGAGATCTCGTTTCATGTTGACCTGTGTCAACCAAAATACGTTCCACACTGTAGCTACTATTTTTTAGTAAAAAGATAAAGAATTTCATACGGAAAAGTTACAGGAGTTTAAAAAATAATTTAAATAAGGAGTGAAATGAACGAACAAAAATTGACATAAATTTTTTTTAAAAATGGATTTTCCGAGAAGACAATTAAATTTGTAAACAGTGTGAAAAAATAGGAAAGCCGAGTCCGCTATGTTAGGCGACATAACAGCAGTTGGTTGGTAGCTACAGTGTGGAACGTATAGGTCGGCGTATTTATTTGCCGGTCGGCTAGAAACGAGAGATCTAGCATGTGTTGTGCGATTAAAGTTTAAATTATTCGCCATTAACAAATACTAGTAGTAGTAGTAGTAGTAGTAGTAGTAGTATAAGCCACTTTTTTTTTTTCAGAAGAAAAAGAAAGTGTACACGATACAGTCAATAAACGCCTATTTCTTGAGTGAAAAGGAAAAAGAATCCCAGTTTTCGTAATCTATAATTAAGGCCCCCATATACTTGCCTCCCCATGTTAGACACAAGGCACTTGGGTTCGATCTTAGCTAGCACCTGGGCTAGGATCACAAAAATGGTCAGTTCTTGCCCAAGAGGTCGTCCTCCCAGGCTTTACTTCTTCATTTCGGGGGCAGAGAGACAGGTTTATATCCTGTCGCCTCAATGCCGATGAGTCCGAATATGGCTATTTTTATACCCGTTCCCCTTTTTGTGGGGAGCTGGACTTCCCACTTTAAACCGGACCTTTGGGATGCGAATATATCTCATGACGGTGTTTAATGTGGGGGAAATCCCCCCCCCCTCTCCCTAAAAAGAGGGACCACATTGAATGATTGGGACAAAAAAAAAAAAAAAATTAAATTACCTCAGTCTAGAAAGATTTCTCTCCCCTCTGATAAACGATTGAACAGATACAGCACTTTGATCATAGCCCGAAAATCTACAACCAATTCTTTCAATACAGAGTTCCTTTTTGGGGGAGCTAAATTTACTCCACATTAAAACCCGAACTTGTATCTATCTAACTCTGGCTCCGGTGGGGGTGAGGGGGGGGGGATGTTGAGCAACTAAATAGAAACGTTCACAGTGGGATCAAAGTGTAATATATGTTCTATCTCCAGTCAGATAGGAATTTTTTTTTTTTTTTCACAATCCAGAGTTTCCCTTTTGGGAAGGGAGCTGATTTTTTCCTCACATTCAACACTATTCTTGTGTCTAACTTTACCCTCGTAGGGAGGCAAGTAAACAGGGTCTTCTTGTCAACAGCAAATTCATATTTGCCTTAAGTTAAAACAAACGAAAGCGTTTTTAGCAAAACATGTGCGCGAGTGTCCTACTCCGCCACCACGTTTTACTATGCATTTAAAAGCACGACCGAAATTAAAGTTTATTTATTTTAAATAATAGATTAATAAATAAAATAAAATGAAGTGCTTATAGTCTTCAGGGAGATTCTTTGATACGACAGAGGCGTATTAGAAAAATACTGTTGCGAGTGGGGGGGGGGGGGGCTAGTAGCATAAATGAACCATAATACTTGACGTTTGCCTTTCATTTAAATTCGAGCTAGAAACTACTTCTATTCGATTCGGCAGTTTAAAGGCTTGAACATTACTTTCGAAGTAGGTAGAGAGTGTCACGATAGTAAACACAGGTCAGCCATTTTAATATATTATTAAAAGAATGTATAACATAGGTTTACGATCGTAAACAACGAACCTTTCAAAATTCATCTTGAAGCCTTTAAACTGACGAATATAAAGTAAATTTTTGGCTCGAATTAAAGTTGAAAGACAAAGGTCAAGTATTATGATTCGTTAGTGCCCCTTAAATCAAAGGAAAATAGTAATCTTAAAACGCGCCCCTGTTGTATCAAAGAACCGAGTTTTTATTGTAGGTTTTATACAAAGATTAATACTTCGAACATTAACAAAAATAAATATAAAAAAGATCCAACATTTAGCACTGTGTCAAAAAAAAAAAAAAAATGTCCGACACAACGATGTTTACATCGTAGACTTGGACATTCAAAATCGATTTTTGAAGTTTTCAAATTGCTTTGAATTAAAAAGTTTACATGCAACAGTCGAGTATTATGGTTCATTTGTGCTACTGAACCAAACAAAAACATTTCGAGCAAGAGCGCCTCTATTCTACAAAAGAACTCACGATCATGGTGTTTTCATTTTTGTATTGAGGTTGTCATGTAGAAACAACAAATGTTTCGACGAACAACAAAAAAGTCAAATTTTAAATTCTAAAAGATTTAAAAGAAAAAAAAAATTAACTTAAAAAAAAGTTATACAACTTTTTTGTTTAAATCAAGTTTTTTTTTTTTAATTAAAAAAAACAAAAACAGTTTTCTGTTTTCAAATAACATGTTCACAAAATGCTTCACATTCCTATATATTAAATATATATCTAAATAAAAATACTCATATGAAATGAAATTAATAAATTTAAATGTAGATTTAGATTTTTTATTAACTTACCTTTGGGGGGTTCAACATTGGCGATCACAGATCCGACCAGAAAAAATGGTAAAATAATGAGTAATAATCTCCGAGTTCCATGGTAAGTCGGGCAGTTTAATAAAATCATATTGAAATCCTAAAAGAGACGGTTTGTTTGTTTGTTTTCCACGAAGAATTTTAAAATTGAAAAGTTTAAAAATGCGTGTGTGTGGCGAATGTGAATAAGTTTATTTTATTTTATAGTCCGGTTAGTCCAAAGTACGCCAAGTAAGAGGAGGAACTCTTAACTGCTACCGACACGCCGCAAGGCCTGACTAGCAGTGAAATGAATCGGGATCTCCGAAGTGCTGCTACTTCGAACTAAACTGGTGTACGTACGAATATAATAAAGCGAAAAGAGCGACGTCAGAGTGACTTACTCACACACGCGCGCGCGAGCACCAGCCGATCCTAGTTAATGACTTCTTCTTCCTTTTTTTTCTTTCACTTCGTCCTCTTTTTTTCTTTTTTCACGAGCTTACGGAGGAACATTGTAGTTGTGTGTGTGTGTGTGTTTTTTAAAAATTCTTTCCCGTTCAAACATGTGTAAACCTTTTCGGCGCTTATCCAGATTAAGGGAGACATTCGAAAAAAAAAAAAAAAAAAAAAAAAATGAGGAATATCTGTTTGGCGTACGTAACTGTCACAAGCTGAAAATATCCTATCCCCCCAAAAAAAAATCACGTAAATTTATAAAAAAAATTAAAAATTAACGATTAACGAATAACGTGGAAATACGCCCGCCATTACGGCTTATTTAAGGGGGATAACCGAAATTCAAAATAAGCCTTAATGGTGGGCGTATTTCCATGTTTTTCGTTAATCGTTAAATTTTAATTTTCTTTTATAAAATAAAAATTACTTGATTAATTTACGTGATTTTTGGTATAGGATATATTCAACCCGTGACAGGTACGTACATCAAACAGATATTCCTCAGTTTTTTAAAAAAATTTTATTCATTTATTTTTTTCGAATGTCTCCCTTAATCTGGATAAGCACCACCTTTTCTCGTCTTTCTTTCGCGTCAGGTAAAATATTTACCTTCCTCTTCACGCTGGGGAGAGTGGGTGTGGCGCACGAGATCGGTTTAATACAGCCCCCCCCCCCCACCCCAAAAAGGGGCACTCTGGATGGCCGCAAAAGTTAGCCATATTGGACCCGTCGATATATACCGGCGACCAGCAATAAACATACCCCCCCCCCCATCCCGAACGAGGAGGTAATGCCTGGAAGGTGCCCGAACAGAATCATACCCCACTCTGATAGTAGCCCGAAGATCTAAACATCAGATCGGCTTCATAATCGCTGTTTTCATCGCCACCCCCCGTCTTCTATAAATGTTTTTTTCTCCCCCGAGATAACATTTATTCAATATCTATTGCAAACACAATTACTCTCACTATTCAATCTATTTTTAGCACTTCATATCGTAAATAAGTTAATCTCCCGGTTGCTTCGTATAAAAGCCGCACTGTCTGTGGTTGGAGAGCTTACAAAACTAAACCCACTGCATGCACGAATAAAAAAATTGTAGTTTTTTGTTCATTCTTTTATTGTTGCTAATATCGAATGTGCAAAGATTGTTTCATTAATAAATGCGCTTTCTCTCATAGCAGACCTAACTCTCTGATTTTCATTCATACAATCTAAAATGTCCCACTCTCTGCTTTGTTGTTGTTGTTGGTTGTTTCAGTTTTAATTATTCTACTATCAAAGTGTAGTATCTGTTCCGATGGATACTGCACCCCATAGACTGGTATTGTCTTGGCCTTCGGGGCTTGATTTACGCCGGTCTATGGGTCTGTCCTGTGCAGTTCTAGGAGGTCCACCATCCCAGGCTTCGCCTCCCCTCTTTGGGGAGGAGTAAGTTTATTGCTTACTGCCTGAGGCACCCCTACCGGGGAATGCCGACAGGGCTGCCCAGGCAATTTTTAAACCCCACTTTCCCGACCCGACCTTGGGTCACACCTTACTTGTGGAAGTAAGATAAAAACTGGCCTTGTGCCTAACTCCTGGAGAGGAGTAAATCAATATTCTACTACAACCTCATTATTCTGGGGATTAAGCTTATTACCTGTCTATATCTAAAGTGTTCTCTATTTTTTTTATTTTTTAAAAATTTTCTTATCTTCCCGTTTTTGCTGGGGATAGGGCATCCTACCGGATGCCAGACATTCACCGGCTATTTCAGACACTCCAGCCTAGAGATCTTTTTAAGATTCTAACCGTCCCTTTAAGTGCAATTGTCTGTCTATATGGCTACTTCTGTATCAATATCTGGTTCTATCTATCTATTATCTTTTTCAGAGAAGGTCACACACATATCTATATGCCATCCACAAACAGACTGTTTCGCTGTATCACAGCTCTTCAGTGCAGATAGACTAGCACCAATCCCAAGCCAGGAATCGAACCTACAACCCCAAGTTGATAGTCGGCAGTTCTCTTACTATATATATATATATATATATATATATATATATATATATATATATATATGTGTGTGTGTGTGTGTGTGTGTGTGTGTGTGTGTCGATTGTAAGAAGGGTACATGAAGGGTGTATCTATTTTGCCCCTATGAACGGCACAGGACTAGTTAAGGGTGTGTGTCAACCCTTTTAATGTTAACAATACCCAATGTAAACGATTCATTGTATACGTTTAACTGAACATAAGTTGCTATTTTTTCCACGGCTGAGAGGGACACTGGGGGTTAATACCTCTCCCAATATTATTAGTGCGTAAATGGTCACAATAGATCCGCGATGATTTGAACTCGTCATGGCTGATTTTATCACGCACTTCTGCTATCTCGGCATCTCCCCGCGAATTCTTTAGTATACTGGGGAATGGAGGGGGAGGGGTCTTCCACTTGGAGTCGAGCCGGTCATATATATATAATAACGCTTTAAATCTGGCAATGAATGACAAGAGTCTATAATGCGCCGAAGCGTGTGCGACCGTGACCTTCGTAAACAGAAGGCCTTTCCATTGAGTCTCGTTTTTCTGCTGACGTCACAATGGTTGGTGCTAGCCGTCACCGCCTAACGAGACTTCAAAAATACCTGAAATGAACTGCTATTTTCAGGGGATTAATAGAGGTTCTCTGATGTTTCTTTATTTCCTTTTTTTAAATGGAATTTATTATGTTTTCTAATGCTTTTTTTAAAGCTCTCATTCATGATCGACAGTCTGACTGTTCGACAGATCTCGCTTGCTTGCACCTACTAACATGATCGCACAGACCTTACCTTTTTTTTCACGAAAGTCACGGTTCGACTAGATTTGCATTGATATCCAGACTGGTATCTCAATAAGTGAAGTCGATAATTCAAAACAAAAAAAGATTGCCTGATTCTGCTCGGGTAGAAGGAATAACATGAATGGTGTATTACGAACTGGGGTACTCGTACCGGAACAAGTTCGTAATAATCAGCCACCCTCCGATTATTTAATCAATGCAACAGGTCTGACCCCCAAATACTTCAAACGAAGCAAAAGCACACTACCGTGGTGAAAACTGTATGAAAATAGACGAGTTATTTGTAACTTGATGGAGTTAAGTAACCCCCCTCTTAAATTGTTGTTATTATTTTACTTTATTTAATTTATTTAATTCATTTTTATTTTACTCGAATTCACCCCAAACAAGACGCAAGGAGTTACTGTGGATTAGGGGACATAATTTTAGGGGGGGGGGCATCCTAAGTGATGAGTTGTGAAGCAAGATATTTGTTCGCATTACACTTACATTTCTGCATGTCGATAGAGTCAGGGAAACAGGGGGCAAGGAGGGAGTTCCAGAGGCCGGCAGGTCGAGGAAAACAGCTCTTAGAGTAGAAATCTCTCCGGCATCTGGGGACCTCCACAGTGAATGGATGGGATTGAACTGATTGTCGAGTTGGTCGGGTGTATTTACGTCAAGGGGAGCACCAGAACCGCCAGTTCATCGGAGCACATTCCATTGAGGTATTTGTAAAACAAGCACAAGGATGCAACATTGCAGCGATGGGACAGGAGCTGGAGGTTGTTGGATAGTGAGACATCTATTAGATTAGAGACTCTTTTGGGGGCCCTGTCTAAGAGGGAGCGACTAGTGGATGGTGCACCAGCCCAGACGTGAAAACAATACGCGATTACTATCTATGTCTTGTTAATTATAAATATTGGAGTAAACAAAGGTTAAATTAGTTTTTTTTTTAAATTAGTTATTTTATTTAAATTAGTTATTTTATTTAAATTAGTTATTTTATTTAAATTAGTTATTACTTTTTAAATTAGTTATTTTATTTAAATTAGTTATTTTATTTAAATTAGTTATTTTATTTAAATTAGTTATTTTATTTAAATTAGTTTTTTCTTTTTAAATTAGTTATTTTATTTAAATTAGTTATTTTATTTAAATTAGTTATTTTATTTAAATTAGTTATTTCTTTTTAAATTAGTTATTTTATTTAAATTAGTTATTTTATTTAAATTAGTTATTTTATTTAAATTAGTTATTTTATTTAAATTAGTTATTTTATTTAAATTAGTTATTTTATTTAAATTAGTTATTTTATTTAAATTAGTTATTTTTTAAAAATAGTTGTATGATGGCTGACTAATGATGTAGTATGAAGATAAATTTTCTCTGGATTGAACACTTCAGGAAAAACGTAAATGTTCACTTTCACTACTCAAACCAAATTTGACTTACCGTAACACCACCCTTTCTTAAGCAATGTTCAATTGTTTCAATTGCATGCATTTTTTTTTTTAATTCTAAAAAATATGCACACATTTTTAGGATGCAGTATTTTTATTGTTTTTGTATTCTGCAGCTTAAAATGTTCATGTGATACAGAAAAACTGGGGTTATTTTAGGATTCATAGGTCACAAATTAAAAAAAAATAGTGCAAGATCTACCTCAATAAAATTGTGTCCCTCAGAGAAATTTGACAATTTTTTTAAATATTTTTAATTGAAGTATACTATTTTTAATTGATAGATTATATGTTAATTGCTAGAAAAATTTGTTATTGCTAGATAATATTTTTAATTGATGGATAATATCTTTAATTGATAAATATATTTGTTAATTGATAGATAATATATTTAATTGATAAATAATGTTTTAATTGATAGATAATTTTTTAATTGATGTATAACCTTTTTAATTGAAGGATGATATTTTTAATTGATAGATGATATGTTAATTGCTAGAAAAAATTGTTATTTCTAGATAATAGTTTTAATTGATAGATAATTTTTAATTGATAAATTATTTTTTTTAATTGATAGATACTATTTTTAATTGATGGATAACATTTTCAATTGAAGAATAATATTTTTAATTGATAAATAATTTTGTTAATTGCTAGAAAAAATGTTATTACTAGATTTATAAATAATTTTGTTAATTGACAGATGATATTTTTAATTGATACATAATTTTTTTTAATTGATAGATAATACTTTTAATTGATAGATATTTTTTTTAATTGATAGATGATATTGATACATACATTTTTTAATTGATATATAATATATTTAATTGAAGGGTAATATTTTTGATATAATTCTACAAAATTCATTAATTCATTCATTTATCTGGGATGAACTTTGTATCAATCATCCCACAGTTAAGATTATTGTTAAAGATTTCTTTTCAAAAATAATTCTTCGATTTAATAACGATTCTACATTAAAGTGTTCAATTTATATTGAATCAATGGCGGAAACGAGGTCATTAAAAACCAAACAGGATGACACATTTTCACGTGATCGGCTTTTAGCGGCCATTTTACTTGTGACTGCGCCTCATACTACCTGTTCCACGGGGGAGGGGGGGTCTGGTGCCAGGTTTAATATAGAACTGTGGACGGAGGTTCTCGACCAAAAGAGAATGCGATCCTTCTTCCCACGCCACTGTTAAGGAATTTGAAGCTTTTCAAACGGGAATTGGGGCGCAGATTCGAAGGCTCAACTTGGTGGAATATTGATTTTCCTACAAACTCGGATGCTACAGATTCTGCGTCTTATCAAGATTCTCCGAGATATCAACCGATTGAGTATCACAGATAAGATCTATACTAATAGGAAAGACGTGTGTGATAATCATTATATAGTGAACCTTTTTATTTTTTTTAATGAATATGAGTTTTGACAATCCTTGATCAGACATTCATATATGGTAATTAACTTAATTATATTAACGGTAAATAAAATGTGAATACTAAAAATATGTGAATGCTAAAATATAATGTTACTGTTAGAAAACGGGAATTTTGAAAATGTGAATGCTGAAAGTGTGAATGTTAAAAAAAAATGAAAACTAAAAAATGTTAAAGCTAAAAAATTTGAATACTAAAAAATGCAAATGTGAAGATCAAAAATGTAATTGCTACAAGATGGTAAATGCTACAAAATGTGAATACTAAAAAATGTGGATGCTAAAAAAATGTGAATACTAAAAAATGCTACTGCTAAAAAATGTGAAGACCAAAAAATGTAATTGCTACAAGATGGTAAATGCTAAAAAATGTGAATACTAAAAAATGTGAATGCTAAAAAAATGTGAATACTAAAAAATGCTACTGCTAAAAAATGCGAAGACCAAAAAATGTAATTGCTACAAGATGTAAATACTACAAAATGTGAATGCTAAAAAATGTGGATGCTGAAAAATGTGAATGCTAAAAAATGTGAATACTAAAAAATGCTACTGCTAAAAAATGTGAAGACCAAAAAATGTAATTGCTACAGAATGTAAATGCTAAAAAATGTGAATACTAAAAAATGTGAATGCTAAAAAAATGTGAATACTAAAAAATGCTACTGCTAAAAAATGTGAAGACCAAAAAATGTAATTGCTACAAGATGTAAATACTACAAAATGTGAATGCTAAAAAATGTGGATGCTGAAAAATGTGAATGCTAAAAAATGTGAATACTAAAAAATGCTACTGCTAAAAAATGTGAAGACCAAAAAATGTAATTGCTACAGGATGTAAATGCTACAAAATGTGAATACTAAAAAATGTGAATGCTAAAAAATATGAATGCTACAAAATGTAAATACTAAAAAATGAACCACAACATAAAATTTAATTTTTTTCGGAATTGTTTTCTAGATAAGAATTTATAATTTGTATTATTTATATAATTTGTATGATTCGGACTTTTAGTTTTATCTTAGATGTTATTCCTAAAACGTTTCGGCCGATATAACCTCCAACATGGGCACGTGACTTAACGGTAAAGGTGTTAAGTAACAATCTAACTGGTAGCCTTTTGAGGGTTGAAGGTTCAATCCTCACTACAAGCGATATCAACTAAGAATAAAATAAAAGAATACTTACTTAAAACTTTTACCCGAGGATGATTCGATGAAGAATAGAAAACGTTCGTGATACCTATGGGACAGTTATTAATTTTTTTGATACCTATAAAACATTTATCATTTTTTTTAAATTTTGAATACAAAACAGACCATTAGAACAATTTAAAAAATAAAGAAAGGTATAGCTAAACAGACGAATTCTCTTTTTTTTAACAATGTTTGCATAAGTATATATATATATATATATATATATATATATATATATGAGAAGAATGTTGTAGTTCGCTTGGAGCATTGTGTATAGTGTAAGAATAATATATATTTTTTTTTGAAGGCGATAACAATGCGTTGTTAAAGTGACACATACGACACGTGGAATCGTAAAAACAAAACAAAGTGACAATATTGAAAAGTCAATAATTTTCAAAAAATTTTTTTATTTACCAGTGATTTGAAATAAAAACAAAAAATGGTGTAATTTTAAATGATAAAATCATTTTTTTCTGAGATTTTTGATGAATACATCTTTTTTAGAAGCGAGACTTTTTTTCTTCTTTTTCTTCATTTTGTTTGTATTAAGCCCGAAAACACACGTCAAGTTGTTAGCGACGATAGTTTAAAGTGAGATATAGTTAGGTCAACGTTGATGCGCTTGCTTGGCGCCTTTTCAAATTTCAATATAAATATTCAGACACGTGGTGCTTATTAAAAGGCGCCAAGCCAGCGCAGCAACATCGACCGGATCATCGACTCTATATTTCAGACCCTGGATTTATTGAGTGATGTCTTCTATTTTTAGTTATTTTATTTTTTACTTTCATTCTCATTCATCCTAAACAACGCACTTTGCCACTGAGACGTAAGGTGCTACTGTGAATTAGGGGGCATACCTACAGGGGCACACCAAGTGGAAAATTGTGCAGCGAGATGCTTGTTCATGTTGCATTTAAATTTCTGCATGATGGTAGAGTCATGGAAACAGGGAGCAGTGAGGAAATTCCAAAGGTTAGCAGTCGGAAGAATAACAATAGTAGAATAGAAAGCTTTCCAAAATCTGGGTACCTCTACAGTGAAGGGGTGGGATTTTGCTTATTGTCGGGTTGGTCGGGGGTATTTACGTCGAGGGGGAACCAGTGCTGCAAGTTCATTGGAGCACATTCTATTAAAGTACTTGTAAAACAAACACAATGTTGCAACATTGCGGCGATAGGACAGGGGCTGGAGTTTGTTAGATAGTGTGGGACATATTAGATTAGAGGCTCTTTTTAGAACCCTATCTAAGAGGGAAAAGCAAGTGGTTGGTGCACCAGCCCAGATGTGACAACAATACTCCTTTGTAGAAATATAGGATACCGTCAGGTGTGGGAAGTTTTCTAGCACGGTAGAGAGAACCCACCTTTCTTTGCAGCAGCCTTGACAATGTCTACTATGTATTTGTTCCAATTCATGTTACCTGTTAATGTGAGGCCAAGGAGTTTGAATGTTGGACTATCGGTAGTTGAAAAGGTTTCTTATAATTGTTAAAGGTCAGAAGCTTTCTCTGAACAGCATTAAATGTTACCATCCATTTATGACTCCATTCCACTACAGACTTGAGGTCATTTTCCAAGGATTCCGCCATTGCCTTTCTTAGCTGTGGCCATTACACTCATACAATGATTTATTGATGCTATATTTTTTTGCCTATTTGAATTTGATTTATAACGGTTGAATCGACAGCTGAATGCTTATGAGACAATCTCCCAGAAGGTTCTTCTTTTTGACGATCACATCAAGATGATTCCTTTCAGATGTGATATATGTGTGTTTGTTTTGCCCAACGGTATCATTTGCAAATATACCCATTTCGGACATAATTGCACCAGGGGAGGGGTCGTTTGTGAAAATCAGGAATGATAAATGTTCAAGGATCGACCCTTGGGGTACATCCGCATTAATGTGATATCGTTTAGATGTCCGGCCATCGAAGACAACCTGGATCATTCTTGTGTCTAAAAAGGATCTGATTATATTAGGTATTCGTCCAGTAATACCGTACGAATTAATGTTCATGTTTCAGTACACCATAGTTAATTGTTGGTTTACTCTATCTTTGCGTGTTAATGATTATATCACAGCTGTTGATCGATAACATCGACATGCCAGTGTCGCAGATTTTGTACATGTCTGTGTAAAAAAAAAAAATCATATATAAAAGCTCTATTTGATATTGAGCACTTTTTATAAACCCGGTTGAAATTCTTTGGATTACTATCCTGTGGATGTTTTACCTGGATTATTATTATTATATATATATATATATATATATATATATATATATATATATATATATATATATATATATATATATGAGAGAGAGAGAGAGGGGAGAGAGAGGGAGGGAGGGAGAGATAGGATGATAATTAAAACGCGAACGTTTTTACGTTACATTTTCATAAACTCATCTTAATACGTTCTTCATCTTCCACTGATTCTTCAAAACTGCTGAAGATTCCATTCGACCAGAATCCACTGATTCTTCCTATCACGTCACTTTCCCTTTCCTCTATCCCTACTTCTGTTCCCACACTTTTGATTCTTAGTCATTCCTGACCTCTTGATGCCTGTCGGTGACATTTACTTGCCCTTAAGTCTACCCGTTTATTTGTACTCGCATCTTACCCGTGAATATAGGTAGTAACTAATTAATCTACCCGGATATATCACACGACGATATTTCAAGCGGTGTGAAAACTTGGGTTTGGTCATCTTTAAATTACAGTGCATGTACATGTATAATTCTTTACCAGAAACGCATATATCGAAAGAGTGTGAACGCACAGCAATAATGATTTCGCGAATTCAGTTACCACTGAGCAAGAGATACCTACGTTGCGTAGAACATCTCATATAGTTTTTATACGTAACATGTCTTTGTGCCATTTGCGACGACATGTTTTTTTCTGAGTCGCGATCCGATTCTTTTTGTCAATCAAGAAAACATTCAAAACTCGTCTTAATTCACAAGCAGAAATACAGCAAAAAAAAAAGAGAAATGTCAGATTGTGGAAATGTTGTATCGTACACCAACATCATCTAATCGAAATAAAGACACTCGAACACCAAGTCAGCAAATAAACTATACTTTTATAGTTAAAAACATACTTTTATAGTTAAAAACATACTTTTATAGTTACAAAACATACTTTTATAGTTAAAAACATACTTTTATAGTTAAAAACATACTTTTATAGTTAAAAACATACTTTTATAGTTACGTTATGTTACCTTAACAAACTCTTGGGTGTTTCTTCTTTTTTTCTGAACACAGTTTAATAATACTAAACCAGCAATGAAAATTAATGTATTGGCGTAGAATATACTTAAATATATTTAAATACGGGCGTTATGACCGGCTTTTTTAATTGCATGAGATTAGAAAGCGAGGAAAGAAACAGTAAGATATGCATAAATGGCCGAGAAATGAGTGAAAGATTTAAACATTTTAATTGTATGTTTTTCTCGAAATTATAAGAATGACTTTCGACATGAAAAGGGTCGAGACACACAGTGTGGGCGAAGGAGCTTAACTAATAGAATGTTACTATTGAACTAAGAAATAATTTCTTGCAATATAAAAGGTACCTTGCTAATCTTCATCTCCAGAATCCTACAAGTACGAAAATGATAAAAAGAAAAGCTTAATCTACCGCGTTCAGACTCATGCCACAATGGTATCAATGATATGGTCGTTACAGAAGTGGTCACACTAAATGGACACCTATGGAAGCTGTTGCCCATCAGAGCATTACAGAAGAGGAGTTCATTCGTGGTCGGTCGGCTTTACTCCAGGTATCCACCTGTTGTATCGTACACCAACATCATCTAATCGAAATAAAGACACTCGAACACAAAGTCAGCAAATAAACTATGAATCTGTTCATCCCGCTCTCAATTACACATGACACAAAAAATAACAACTATAACTACAACATGTTTATAATCTTTTTCGGGCTTAGTCTATTGTTGTCGTATGGGTGTTATCACTCCACAACAACATCCTATACAAAATCATGGGCAAAATGCGGCTTGAGGCTCACATTATGACCCGCGGGAATTTCTGAATAGTCCGCTTAATTTCACGAAGTAATAAATGTTTACTGGAATGTTATTCGCTTCGTTTCGTACTTACTCCACCCCCAAAAGTGGGGGGGGGGCAAGGCCTGGGAGGGTGGCCATCCTAGAACTACCCATGACTAATGCCTCAGCCCGACGGATAAAAGGCCATCGAAATCGCCCAGTTCATGTTGGGCTGAGGTTGTTCAAGGTATTTAATTGCTTCCCACCGCAGCAATATGTGGTACAAGGTCGGGAAGTGGAGAAAAAGTCAAGCCAGCGCCCCTAAAGAAGGCGCACTCTGGCCTAGCAAAAATAGCCTAGACAGCCCCGTCGGCATTCCCCGGTAAGGGCGACTCAGACCGCAAGCAATAAACTTACTCCTAAAAGAGGGGAGGCAAGGCCTGGGAGGGTGCACCTCCTAGGAAAACCCAGGGCAGTATACCTCAACCCGGCAGATAAAAGGCCACCGAAATGGCCCAGTTCCTGCCGGACTGATTGTCGAGAACGAATCCTCGACTGGTATTATGACCTGTGGTAATTTCTGAATGATATTTGTATTTGTTATTTATTGTATTTGTTATTTATTGAACGAAACGAAACAAATAACATTTTAGTAAACGTTAATTAGTTAATTAACTAATTAGTTAATTAACTAATTGACGTTTACTAAAATGTTATTTTGTTTCGTTTCGTTCAATAAATAACAAATACAAATACAACATATTTATAATCCTTTCCGAACTTCATTATCGTCGGGAGGGTTAGGGTTAGGGTTAGGGTTAGGGTTAGGGTTAGGGTTAGGGTAAGAGTTAGGGTTAGGGTTAGGGTTAGGGTTAGGATTAGGGTTAGGGTTAGGGTTAGGGTAAGGGTTAGGGTTAGGGTAAGGGTCAGGGTAAGGGTTAGGGTTAGGGTTAGGGTCAGGGTAAGAGTTAGGGTTAGGGTTAGGGTTAGGATTAGGGTTAGGGTTAGGGTTAGGGTAAGGGTTAGGGTTAGGGTTAGGGTAAGGGTCAGGGTAAGAGTTAGGGTTAGGGTTAGGGTTAGGATTAGGGTTAGGGTTAGGGTTAAGGTCAGGGTAAGGATTAGGGTCAGGGTAAGGATTAGGGTTAGGGTTAGGGTTAGGGTAAGGACAGGGTAAGGATTAGAGTCAGGGTAAGGGTTAGGGTTAGGGTTAGGATTAGGGTTAGGGTTAGGGTCAGGGTAAGGGTTAGGGTTAGGGTTAGGATTAGGGTTAGGGTTAGGGTAAGAGTTATCACTTCACAACAGACAAACTCATAACCAAAATATAATTGAATTTAAATTTACTGTTCGTTCGAAATGTTGCTGCACTCTGTCGGTTTGTTCTTCTTTTATTGACTGCCATGTCATGCAAGAATCTGCTTAAATCAATGCGTTGTTTAACTTGAATGTGTGTATTCGCTATCTTCATCTTCACATTGTAGGGGTGCGAGAATTTTATCATGCTGTCTCGGGGTACGGGGGCATAGAAAAGGTTGGGAACTGCTGCTGTCGATATCTCTTGTTCAATTTGTTCGTGTTTTCCAACAAATAACCTCAATTCAGGAGTCAGAGTGTGTAGCATTCTTTTGAAATCGCGTTTCGCTTGAACGATTACGAAAATAGATTACCCACTCTGAATCCTGAAATGAGGTTACTTGTTAGGAAACAAAGAGATATCTACAAGCTTCTTGTAAAATAGCATTTTACCGGACAGATATCAATGAATGCACACACACACACACACACACACACACACACACACACACACACACACACACACACACACACACATACATACATATATATATATATATATATATATATATATATATATATATATATATAATTATTTCCACAATCAGACAACGCCGTAGCCCACAACCTATGAAACAAAAAAAAAACGGAAGTCCTAGACTCGAGTTTCGCACTCCTTTGGTCTCATCAGTAGAACACATCCGAACTACTGATGAGCCCAAAGGAGGGCGAAACTCGAGTCTAGGACTTCCGGTTTGGTTGTTTCATAGGTTGTGGGCTGCAGCGTTGTCTGATTGTGGAAATAATTATATATATATATCATCTCACATTAAAAAATCTAATATATATATATGTATATATATATATATATATATATATATATATATGTGTGTGTGTGTGTGTGTGTATTTGTGTGTGTGTGATCTACCCTATTTCGTGACTATATGTACTCTTTTAGACACGACGCACAGAGCAGCCTACGACGAAGGACGAAGCAGTTTCGATGCAGTCTCGGAGCAGTCCTTCTGTAGCATACTATTCTGTAAACACACACTCTTGTAAATATACCACCGTGTTGTCTTAATTATTATCGACCCGTAAAGGTCACAAAACTTGCGACGAGAACTCGGACACACATACACATACATACACACACACACACACACACACACACACACACACACACACACACATATATATATATATATATATATATATATATATATATATATATATTAGATTAAATTTCAGACAAATGGAATGTTTAGTATTTGGAATATTGGATACGCACAAAAAACAGACACAATTTCAAAAGTTAACAGATATTTTTGTCGATTCCAACGATCTTAATCTTTGGTGTAGAAGAGCTTTACGGAAAAGAAACGAATGCCTTTATATAGCAAACAGTCGAAGGCGATCCTGAAAAAGGGTAAAGAAGAGAGTATGTTGGGAAAATAAAACCATGTGGGAGGCGATTAAATTCATCCTGTATCGAATTTAGTCAATTATTGTGCGACGAGGATTCTTCGAGCTGTGGTATTGGAGATATAAAAAAATCAATTTTATTTTCCTGAAAATGTTGGAAGAATACATTAGATAAACGCTGCAAACATTTAAGCACACAATTGCGCAAATTACGATTTAAAATCACTATGGATAATAATCTCTCTAACGGTAACTTTCTCGATAGAAATCTAGACCTATCTAGCGACGTACACAGACCTTAACATAAACACAATGAAAAGCCAAGATATATTAACATAGATCCGTGCCACCCACCATTAATATTTTAAAACATCTCCTACCTAATATTAACCACAGAATTTCGACCCTGTCTTAGATATTTTAACCAGACTGCTTCTTACTATAACATAAGCATTTGTGAAAGCGGGCTCAAAGTGCAGATTTCTTATATACCCACCTCACCCCTCCCCCAACACAGATAATAAAAACAAACAGAATAAAAATGTAATTTGGTTTAAGCACTACATGTTCCCTTAATCTCACAACCAATGAAGGTAAGTTATTCTTAGAACCGATAATAAATACTTCCTGTCGTAATATAAGTTATTCAATAGGAATTCCATCAAAACAAGATACTCCTGCGCCCGCCCATGAAATCTAAGATCACCATTAAACGTAAACCCCCAGTTACACCCACATGTTTTTGCATGATCGGAGACAAGTGCATAGAAAGTACTGCGTGAGATCTGTTGTCTAAAATCACGCCAGCCATATCCAACCCATACGTCGGAATTACACCAGGGAGCTTTAAACAACGGTTTGACACCGGCAACGCATCTTTCAGACATCTGGAGAAAAGGACAGCTATTGTGCTCGCCTAGCGGGCTTGGAATTTAAAAGACCAAAACATCCCATGCGTTATTTATTGGAAAATACTAGAGTACCAAAATTCATACGCTTAATATTTTAAGAAATGTAGCTTGTGCAAGACTGAAAATCTCAGAATTCTACAAGTTATTGTTTCGCCAATCAATTGCCCAAACACGAGGTTCGAAATATCAAGTATTTTCTCTAATCCCAGAAAATATTTGATTACGAATTGAAATCTACCAGTCACTTTAGATCCATGTACGCCATAGAACATTTCGAGCTTATAAGGAAAAGGTGAGTTTGAAAAGTCAGTTTAATTTATAAAATTTCGAAGACAAAATTAGTCGTTTTCTGCTCATTATATCTCTCCCTTTCCTGGATTGAATAGTGTTACTATTTGTGGTGATATTTTCTTCTATTGCTGTAAATGATGCACTATTCATATCTTGAGTTTTATAGTTTTTACCTTTGACTTTTAATATATATCAATCGGTACCACTGGAGAGCCTTGAATATCATAACTGTCCTGTTTTTAAATCTCCGAAACAGTTACATAGTAAACAGCTGATGATCCCCGTGTAATATTTCACGCTTAAGTCAAGGTCCCCTTTTTTGTTTCACTGTTAGATACTTGAATCCCCTTTTTTATTTGTGAATTTTTCAGCGGTAAGTCAGCTCATGAAAGTGCTAAGTCTGCAATATTTTGGATTTACTTAGTATCCCTGGGAATTAAAACTGCATTGTCTTTCTTTGTTTAAAATGACTCAAAGCTTCTTTAGACTATATATATATATATATATATATATATATATATATATATATATATATATATATATATATATATAAATATATATATATATATATATATATATATACAGAGAAATAGAGAGAGGGGGGAGAGAGAGGAGAGAGGGGGAAGAAGGAGCGTATAAAATATGAGAGAATGTCAAACAACATATATTGACAGAGGATGAGAGTGACAGAAACTTAGTAAAAAATGAGTCATTGATGAATTATAAGACATGGCTTCTTCACATGTCGCATTTTCGATTTCCTTCCTAACTAAAACTGCTACGTCATGTCTTCATATATTGGCAATGTTATTTTGCTTATGTAAAAATAAAAAATAAACAATACATACTGAATATTACATCTACGTCTTTAAATTATTAATGTTTCTTTTTGAAAACTAATCTAATCTAAGGAAAAGTTCATTACTTCGTTGGTTGTACTTTCCTATCGGGTCGCTTTGAATCTCACAATTCTGCTTTTCAGTGAGAATAGCTGGTTCTTGCTCGGTTTCACTATCTGATACTAACCGTTGTTCTTCCGTCTCTATCTAGTAGTGGTGGATGAGGGAATGATTTCCTCGGGTTGAGTTATGCTTGCTTCTTTTTTTAAATTTTTATTTTCATTCATTTGCTGGGGACGGGGCATTCTTCCAAATGCCATACGATCACCCGCTATTTACAGACTCCAACCGAGAGCTCTTTTCAGGATTCTGGCCGTTCCCTTAATTCGTAGTTATGCACCAAAGTTTGGCAACATCGTAAATGAGCATGCTGCTACTTCACCTCTTCCAGCCAGTTTCGTCCCCCCCCCCACTTTGTTGAATAGGATCTCGCATTCGAACTGCATCGCTTGATGTATTCATGACCCAAGACGGATTCTATAGCTCGGCATTTGCACTTTTCTTTGTTTATAATTGTGTTGTTTTTGTTCAAGTTTTGGATACTTTTTACCTACCTAATTAGATTCAGCATTTTCCCTAAATATAGATTTCCCCTTTCTTGGCGTTATGAGAAAAACATCTTACATGTAATAAGGCTTTTCGTTTGTCGGTAATGTTTGCCTTGCCGTAATTGGTACTCTGTCACCAGTTTACGGTAGCAGTCGTAATTTTCTCGGTTTTACTCCGATTTTTTTTTGCATCTTTTTTGTAATGGTGTAATACAATGGAGAGTTCTTTCAATCCCAGACTACAACAGACATCTCTAGCCAGTGTTCTATCAGGAGTCCTTTTCGGTCGACACGTCGCAAATTGCTCTGTGGATATTTCGTTACTCGGCTTCCCTTTCTGTTTTCCTCCTCATAGCTCTTATAATGGGAGGCATTTAAAAACAACAAATAAGCCATTACTTGTTTCTAGAGTCTAGATTATTTTACCCAACAATGTACATCTAGATAAGCTGTAATTTTCTTGCCCCACCCCCGCAGGGGTGGTGGACCTAAAAAAGAAACGTATGTTCACGTTGACGTCGCAAACCCAAAAAGGCAGTACCGATCTCACTTTTCTGCCACGTACTTTCTCCCATGGCGTCAAATCCTGCAACGTAATCACAACTCAAGTCTGTTAACTTCGGATGGAATTTTCCACTCTACTCCAACCTTATTCTTACTCTAGCCTTGTGTGGAAAATACCGTTCGCAACATCATTTTTACACACCGGTTTCTGATTTTGTAACAATGTGACATCGGCAGAATGATGACGTAACTAGTTTCAGTAAGACTGTTAGCTCTTCTAATGGCAAGTCCATCGTCCACGTCATGTCGTCAAAAAAAGTCGCCTGTGGTTTTCTTTTCAACCTGTCGACGACAACGGGATTCTATAAGTCTTTGCCAGAATTTCTCTGCACCGGTTGTGACTTGGTGATAAACCGGGCTTTCTTCTTTCCTCGGCACATTTTTTTTAAATGTCTAGGATTTCGATAACATCTGCATATGTTTCTCTTAACAAGGCATGCCATGTTTGCGTGGCGATAGTCGCATCTTCGACATTCTTTTCTTTTTATCTCGTCACACGTGCACTTTTCCTCTTGCTCATTTCTGTTGTTGTTTTTAGAAAAAAAATATTTTTGGCGGGTATTCCCGTCTCAACATTATATTGTTTACAGCGTTTTTTTTGTGTTTTTCTTGTAATTTCGTCATTTTTACAGACGCATAACTGTACGTATAATTTACTATTGCGGTTGCTTTTTTCCCCATCTTTATTTTCTCGCCTTTTTGTTTCTTATTTCGCTGTTTTTCGTATTATCCATCAGCTTTTAATGGAGGAAATCAGTCCCTCTCTATTGTGTGTTATATATTTCTCTAGTCCCTTTTTTTTGCATCGTCTTAGCAATATTCAAGTCTTGCGAGTTATTTTTTTCTTGTTATTTCGTCATTTTTACAGTCTTATAATTGTATTCAGGTACAGATTCAGGTTCAAGTCCAGGTCCAGGTTCAGGTTCAGGTTCAGGTTCAGGTCCAGGTTCAGGTTCAGGTTCAGGTTCAGGTTCAGGTCCATGTCCAGGTCCAGATCCAGGTCCAGGTTCAGGTCCATGTCCATGTCCATGTCCATGTCCATGTCCATGTCCATGTCCATGTCCAGGTCCAGGTCCAGATTCAGGTCCAGGTCCAGGTCCAGGTCCAGGTCTATGTCTAGGTTTATGTCCAGGTCCAGGTCCAGGTCCAGGTCCAGGTTCAGATCCAGACCAGCCATATCTCTCAATTATGACTTTTTTCTATTACCTGTCGTATAACATGCTGTCTTTTAATTGTTCCACGCCGCATTTTTTTGGGCTTGTGATATGAGGTCCGCTAAAAACACAGAAATCTTTCTCCTTATTTCTGGTCTTCGTTGTTGACGATGTACCGTTTGTGCTTTTTTGTTTACCCTCAACAAGCTTTGAGTACTTGCGAACAAAAACACTGTAGCTACCCTTTTCCGCGTCTGTGAATGACAATGCCTTGTATACACCAAATGCCTTTTCACCGGCTATATGTAAGAATGGCGAGCATTTCACGGTGTCCGGCGTGGACGTTTTTTTTTTTTTGTCTTTCTTCTGATTCATGATCGGGGTATCATTCGAATTTTTGTAATCAGATCTTGAACTTATCTCCGGCGTGGCACCCACGGCATTTCTGTTGGTGATTGTAAAAGGTCCGTGGAGATGTTGCACGCCCGACACCATGTAAATGCAGATGGAGACACGACTATAGTCAGTAATTAAGGTACGTCGTGTCCACTTTAAGGTTTTAATACAAGTTTAAAGTGAACACCACGTGCATTCTTTTTTTATGGACTGATGAGTCACTGATTATCGAGGCCCAAAGGCCACTCGAGGATAGCTGTTAATGAGTTTGTCAGGAGGACGACGAGACAAACAACTTGATTGGTTGAACCCGGGCAGAATTTGTTATTTAAGACGAAGGTTCAACAAACATTTGTTTACATTGGACTTGAAAACGACCAGGTTGTAGTCAGCTGAGAAGCAGTCCCGTGGTATTGTGTTCCACAGACGGGTAGTTATTGGAAAGAAATTCCGCTTATGGAAGTTCCGTTTATTTCCAGGTACACTGAGGAAGAAAGGGAAATTATTTACAGTGGTTGTAGGTAGACGAGTGTTTGCTATGAATGCTTTACAGGGGGAGGGGCATAGATTGGAGCTCTGTCGTCGGTAGGGAAGAGATGATTACATCGCCCACTAGATTTCGAAGTCAGTTTTGTACTCTGCCAAGGCAGGAAAAAGTACTCTGCTAATGTGGCAACAGTACTCAATCTTAGGATGTATCTGTCTCTTATACAAGTATAAGATTGTGTTAGGAGTCAGATACTTTCTAGAGCGGTAGAAGGATCCAACCATTTTTCCAGCGATCTTAGCAACCGATTGGATGTAAGACTTCCATTTGAGGTCTGGAGTGAAAGTCAGTCGTAGAAGCTTATCAAAGTAGGGGGTCTCCTCTCTCAAGGAGATCACCATTCGTTTCAACTAAGGCAACGTGAGGATGTAGGTGTATTAACAGTAACCAGACACTTCTTTCCCTATTGCACCAAGAAAGAGAATCAGAAAGATATTGATCATTAATGCTCTTCGATGTGCTGCCATAGATAGTTGTGTCATCTGAATAGATGTCAACGAATAGTCTTAGAATGTGATTTGAGAGACCATTGATGAATATCAGGAACAGGTGTGGACCCAGAATTGACCCTTTAGACACGCCGGCATTGATACTATGAGCTTCAGACTTCTTCCTATCAACGACTAGTTTAATAAACGTAACTGTGTTTGCACATTTCGGGTCTGGAGCTGCCCGTGTTGAATAAGAGGATGTAGCCTCATTTGTAATTATTGTGTGATGTCAGTGAAGAGTTTAAAAATGAAGATAACGTATAACTAACAATTACGGTTGCTTCTCTTCTCCATTTTTATTTTCACGTTTCATGGTTCGCTGTTTTCCATATTATTCACCTTGGCGCTGCTTTTGGCGGAGATAATCAGCCTCTCTGTATTTTGTGTTATATACTTATCTAGTTCATTTTTTTGCATCGTCTTAGCAATATTCAATTCTCGCGAGTTATCTTACCCTTATTTCTTGTTTTTACATAGAGTCTGTTAGCTTCCTTTCTTTTATAGGGGGGGGGGGCATATTATTTAAGGCCAAGTAGGGAAACACGTACTTGTGCTTCCGTTGGAGAATCCTCCTCGCATTTCTTGTAGCATCTTTTCATCCTAGATTGCTTTACCATTGAAGATTCGAAAAATAAAATACAAACAAACAAACAACGGCAAAAAAAAACAAAAAAACGAACAATAAGAAGTTTTATCGCTCACTTTATTTTGTATGTTACAAAGTTTTCTCACACTTTTTTATGTACCGTGGGGGTGGGTGAGTATTGGGGGCTCCGAGGTCCCATCCCTGAGAGCCAGCCCGAAGACGTCATCACTAATCCGTTACGAAACTCGCTCTCCCGATTTCTATGTTCTAGCTATTCAGTTGGTTCTGTTTTTACATTACTAAGTGTCCATTTCTCCACATACCTAACGAGCCTAGAAATCACTTTTGTTTATTTGCAAATCTCATTGTATTATGTTCGAATTCCATCAACGCATTGATCACAGCTTCTAAAACGTGATCTCACAAACTATTCGCCACAATTAGTATCATCTCCTCCCTCCCCCAATCTCCCAGAGGCAATCTTATTACACTGTCAGTATTATCCCTCAAATGCAGTGTGTGGTGCATTAGTTTTCTGGTTCTTCGATCCAAGTTACTGAGTTCTTCTTTTGTTCAGATAATGAAGGGTCCATAGTAATTTACCAATGGTACTGCACATATGTTTATTACTCTATTCGGTTTTTAACTATATCATTTTCTTCCAATGCGCTTTCTTGTTGCCAGGTATTTCTTTTTATCATCGCTTTCGTGTCTGTTGATGCATCCGCTGCTAGAATTCCCAGGTATTTAAAGTTATCGCGTTCAACAAGTGCCATCGACTCCTCGCAATTTGCCACCCTTATGCTCTCCGTTTTCGAGCTTCCCTTCTTCATCTTCATCTTCATCTTCACCCGTAGTGCATATTTTTCCATTCCAGCATCCGGACTGAAGATTTTAGTTGTATTTTTTATTGTTTCTAGTTGTTGTTCTTTGTTTTATCTTTGCTAGTAGTTTCGCATCAATCGTGCACATTAATTGTTACATGTCTATAGTCAGTTTTTTTTTCTTTCTTTTGTAGAACGCACTTTGCTGAGTCATATGATATTGGAAACGAAAGGACCGCCATTCTGAAATCTCGGCTACAGAAGGCAAAAAAATGGTTTCGCAATGGCTGACTTTAGTTGCGTCCACGCATGTTTATAAGAGGTTCTGTCTGTCGGTCGGTCTGTCACGCGTAAGTTTAAACGCGCAGATTAAATGGACACATCTTACAACTACTCGTTCTTGTTTAAAGAGTAAAAGAAATATAAAGCAAGCTATATCCAATTGAATTTAAACAGCACTAAGAATATATGCGATTGACTGATGAGTTAAACACACATCCATACTCACACACACACACACACACACGCACACTCACACACACTCACACGCACGCACACTCTCACACACACACACACACACACACACACTCACACACACGTGCGTGCCCGTGACATTATTTCATATCTAGCTATTTACCTATTCTGTGTAGATCCAATGCAACTATCGATCTGTACTCCGAATTAAACCGGGAAGAATCAGAAGACAGGGGGGGGGGGTGAGGAGGGTTCCATGATTTAGAAACCCTGTCCGATGCTCTCATCTTAGTTGTCATGGCAACATCACTTCGATCACGGTGTCTTCCTCCGACAATATTCAGACGTTGTCTCGCAATTCTGAGCAGACATTTACCAGAAGAGCTAATACCGTCCTGGGCATAATCGGTGAACGAAGTATTCGCAAAGTTTTGAAAAACGGACGAGGCAGTTGCTCAGCAGACATCATACGCCAGTATAATTCCCCTTTACTTGTAAGAGTAAGAATTGCCGACTGCTGACCAAACGGTCGGGTTTCGTATTTAAGCTTGAAACACTTATCACGGCTGGATAATATATATATATATATATATATATATATATATATATATATATATATATATATATATATATATATATATATATGTATATCTAGGCAGCATCTTCTCTAGCAGGCAAGTATTGTTGAATATAAGAGACAACTCATGTCTAGATATCCTTTGGTAGATCCTTTCAATAGTCCGAATCAGGATCTTAGTTTCGGAAGGGAATTGGCTGATGAATTTGCCATAGTTTGGATTTGTCTCCCAAGTACTTATATTCAACAATATATATATATATATATATATATATATATATATATATATATATATATATATATATATATATATATATATATATATATATATATATATACAGGGTGTCCCAAAATAATGTATACACCCTTTGAATTGTTATAAGTCGTTCAATTTACTGATTTTTATTTGCAAGATTGATAAACAAGATTGAGTAAGAATATTCATTTAAAAATACTGACAGTAAAATTAACAAAAACATAGAAAATTAACTTTTAACAAAGATAAAGGCTACTTAGGGTAATTTCAGAATGTTCATAAACCCTCATTCTAACCCCAACCCGTTCTGCTCAATACACTTTCCATATAGTGAAGACGTGAAGAATTGTACCTACAAACGTCCTGCGACATTTACTCCGGTATTTGAGCACATTTTACTACAATTACTACTCCCATTTGTTTGCAATTACTTCAGGTTTCTTGCTTTAAACATTGTAGCCTTTACGTTTATTAAAAGTTAATTTTCTATGTTTTTGTTAATTTTACTTTCAGTATTTTTAAATGTGTATCTTACTGTTCTACTCTTTTATCAATTTTGTTTGCAAATCAAACTCAGTAAATTGAACGAGTTATAACGATTCAAAGGGTGTATACATTATTTTGGGACACCCTGTATATATATATATATATATATATATATATATATATATATATATATATATATATATATATATATATATATATACATATATATATACATATATATATATATATATATATACATATATATACATATATATATATATATATATATATATATATACATATATATATATATATACATATATATATATACATATATATATATATATATATATATATATATATATATATATATATCATGGATTTCAAGCATAAACTGGCCGATGTCTTTGCCGTACTCGTTTTGGGCCCTAGTACTTTCAGATCCGTGTATTATTAAATATATTCATTAATAGTTTTGGCGGGAACCGTGGAATCGGTTGTATTATAAGCATTTTAAGGAGTTTTCACTGTTGTTGAAATTAATTTTGTAATTGGATTTTTGTTTGTTTTGACGTGCAAGACTTCAAACTACATATATTAGTAGGTGCGCGCACGCGCGTGTGTAACTTATACGTTGCATTTTTTATTTGGGTTGGTAAAAAGTACGTTTTTATTGATAATCTATATAATACTAAAACTCTATTGTTCTTGTATTTTTGCAATCAGCTTTCAGCTTTCCGGTTTTCAACATCCGGTTGCGCATGCGTAAATAGCATCGTCTTCAATCTGTTATTCCAATTCCGTTATTCTCTATTATGATTAACGAACGCATGAAATTTTTCATTCTGGAAATTTTTAAACAATTTCATTTAATTTCATCAAATAGTTTATTTGTTTTCTTCACGGCTAAAAACATTCAACGGGAGGACTTCGTAAAGTCTGTCGCAGTTTCAAAAAAACTCCTCCCTTTTAAAAAACAAAAACAAACAAACAAAAAAACAACACTCATTATTAATATCAGCCATACTAGCGGTCGGTGAACGAAACCACCTCCCACTTTCCCTCTCATAGATTTCACCACTCCTACTCCCTCTGTTTTCGTTACGTACGCGAGAAAGCCTGCTGTACTCCCTTCCTTTCTCAAATCGCCCTAACCAACCACTTATAATTCAGTAACTGTAATTTAAAAAAAAAACAATTATAATAAACAGAACGACTCATAGAAATCTATCTATATTCTTTTTTTATTTAAATATACTTTCATAGAAATGCTTCTGTTATGTAAAAAAAAACTATTTTCTTTATGCCACAAGTGTCACGCTCATACATGAATTCCATAGCTAATATAACAAACTGACCCAACGGGTCACGGGTGGTCTAGTACTTTATATATTTACTCTATATATTAGAAGCCTTTTACATCAAAACAAAAAAAAGCCATTAACAGAATTAATTTTAACACTAGTGATAACATTCTAAAATGTTTATAGTTCTAACTTTAGTTCCGTATTAATGATATAATTCCCGCCCAAACAATCTATTTATTGATTTACTCCTCTCCAGGAGTTAGGCACAAGGCCAGTTTTTATCCTACTCCCACAAGTAAGATGTGCCCCAAGGTCGGGAAAGTGGGGTTTGAAAAGCCAGCACCCGAGAGGTGAGCACTCTGGCCATTTAAAAATTGTCTGGGCAGCCCGATCGGCATTCCCCGGTAGGGACGCCTCAGACAGCAAGCAATAAACTTACTCCTCCCCAAAGAGGGGAGGCAAAGCCTGGGAGGGAGCACCTCTTAGAACTGCACAGGACAGACCCATTGACCGGCATAAGTCAAGCCCCTAAGGATAAGACAATACCAGTATGGGGTGAAGTATCCATACTACACTTTGATCTTAGCCAAAAGGCCAAGAAACGAAAAAAATGGCATTAACACCATGGTCATTATCTGATTCCCATGAAGATGGATTCGGATCGGCCTGAAAGTACTTAGTACACTTACAGTTATGGCAGATTCATCGGCCAATTCCCCACCGAAACAAAGACCCTGATTCAGTAAATGGAAAGGATTCACACAAGGATATCCAGCCATAAGTTGTCTGTCATATTCAACAACACTTGTATTACAGAGAAAATTCGGCCTATATATATATATATATATATATATATATATATATATATGTAATTATTAATCAGTAACAACAGGGCATATATAAGTTCATTTTATATTCCAATAACCATGTTTTTATTTTATTATTTTTATTTTTTCACATTTCTAAAAAACATAACATTTCTGTGAGATATTTTTTTTTACGGCCCGTTTCATTTGTCGCGAGCGAAACAACATTTTTATGTCAATATCGTCTCTGCAACATTACAAAATCATCAGAAAAAATTCACAAAGAGTAAAAAGTTCTTGGATTAAAGTATCTTGATATATATATATATATATATAACTTCTTTGTTTTATTTTTTATTTTTATTTTTCATTATTTATTTATTTTTATTATTTATTTTTTATTATTTATTATTTTTTATTTTTTTATATTTTTTATATTTATTATTTTTTTATATTTTTTATTTTATTTTATATCTCTTTAAATCTTCTCCGGTTTAAATCTCAACTGTTACTTTTCACCCCCCCCCTTTTTTTTTCAAACCTTCCTTACACTAAATTTAAATTTAAACAAACATACACTACGCTCTAAGCAAATAACGCGTCCAAACGAGAGTGACACGTGACTTCACATTTCCGAAACAGATGACAACAGAAGCTGAAGAGAGCCGGATGCCTAAGTCCTTCCGTGTTTAAAACCGACGGTACGAATGTTGTACTAATTTTTCTGTACCAATATATATATATATATATATATATATATATATATATATATATATATATATATATATATATATATATATATATACGTCCGTAGATAATAAACAACAACAAATATTTTCATATATATATATGAAAATATTTGTTGTTGTTTATTATCTACGGACGTATACGTTTCATCTTTTTTCAATCAAGACTCTTCAGCGTAGAAGTGTGACTATTCACTACTGGTCACACGATTCGAAACCCTGGATTATAAGTATTTTTCAACTCCAACCCAACGTCTTAAACCTCGCGGCCAATATCTGAACGGCTGATAAACTGTGGTAGATTAAATACATTTATAAGCGGCGATGACGAAACAGGCATTCTACTTATATTAAGGAATGATGCATTATAAAGCAAATGACGTCACGCTGTATTTGCACTACTACTAAAGTGCTCTACTAATAATTAAGGAGCGACAAATATGAAAATATTTGTTGTTGTTTATTATCTACGGACGTATACGTTTCATCTTTTAAATATATATATTAGTCGTTCTTTTTTTTAAAGCATTGAATGAATTATAAGTATTAAAATGACAATAAAAGCCCTTTACAATGCAAAACATATTCATTTCTTTTTTACTGTTATCTTATATATTTCGGAGACAATCTCCATCTTTAGAGATATTTGTTTTCTATTCTTTTTTTTATAAAAATAAACAAACTTTTAGTTTTGTTTATCGAGAAGACGTCTGTGTGTTGATATGACGTATTGTCCGCTGTGATGGAATTCGCGGTTATAGTAGAACGGAAGTGCCAGGGCATGCTGGGATTTTATATTAAACAAAACTAAAAGTTTGTTTATTTTTATAAGAAAAAGAAAAAGAGAAAACAAATATCTCTAAAGATGGAGATTGTCTCCGAAATATATAAGATAAAAGTAAAAAATAAATAAATAGGTTTTGCATTGTAAAGGGCTTTTATTGTCATTTTAATATATATATATATATATATATATATATATATATATATATATATATATATATATATATATATATATATATATATAAACGATTGAAGAGTATAATCATAGCTACACATGGTGACTGGTATTTGATCACCTTGTGTTCACTAGGCGCTGAATCAATTTGCTTACCAATTCTAAGAGGTAAATGACTCGTTGAGATTAATTCTCTGTTTCACAGTCTATCCTTCGTTTCCACATTCAATTTCTACTGCGATACAATTGCGCTTGTCTGACGATCCGCGTGTTGATCTTATGCTGAACTTAACATCAGGTCTCGTTATTTTTATCACAATGACTCACCAAACAACACAGAAAAGGCATTTAACTAACAATGATAAACTCATTAGCTTCAGTTATTATTTAACCCGCGGGCGGGAATTTGAACCGTTAATCTGCAGCTGGGCGGCGGGGGGGGGGGGTAAGTTACGGATGGGCGATGGCTAACAACATGAATGAAAGAAAAAAAAGAAATGAAAGAGATGTGTGATAGAACGTGCAAACAACAAAAGGAAAGAAAAAGAAACCCGTGTGTGCAAAAAAGTGTAGTATTTATTTCAAAAGAAATAAATATACTTTTATTGGGTTCATGATTCAGTGAATTGACAGGAAAAGATGATTGTGTTGATTATCCTGATCGAAATGTTCTCTAGTCTTTCACTGAGAATTGTTGATTACTGATATTGCTGCCTTTGCTGCCTTTGCTGTCTCGATCGCTGCTGCGATGGTTATGGCTGGCAGAAGAGAGCTGATGTTAGTTGTTTGGAGGTGAAGAAACCGCTGTCGTTGCTGTGATGGTGGTGACATGATTGGTTGATGGCTACTAACAGAGCTGTTGTGATGACGATGACATGAAAGAAGGTGTAGATAATGATGAATGTTTCAGGTAGATGAGAAAGACTCCCCGGCCAGGTTTTCACTGACTGCAATAAGATGATCCAGGGCAACGCCGGGTCGGGTCAGATAGTTATTTATATAGTTTCCTCGTAATGTTATATCCTTTTGGTCAGGGGTTCTCAACCTTTGCGTCCAATGGCTCTCTATTCACTATTTGTCCGAATGTAATTTCCTAGATTTGAAACAACATCAATATTCCACATCTAATCTTGACCAAAATTGGCACGGCGGTTCATATACATCCATACTAATTCAGATACAAAGAAGCACCATGTCTGCTCCCATACTAAAACCACACGTCTCATAAAAATAGCCCCCCCCCCCCAATCAAAAAAAAAGAGAAAAATAATGCAAAGTTAATAACGACACCATGATTTCTCTAACGCTATCAAATTTGTAACGGCGGTTCAGATAGATCCCCTAATATTTCAGATATGAAGATACTCCCTTCCTATTCCAAAGCTGGAACCAGAAGTAAAATTCAAATGTTGATTAATAACGACGCCATCTACGAATGTACCGCGTCGAGCAACACCGAGTACGTCTACTAGTGTTGTAATATTTTCTTGTTTAAGCAAAAAATAAAAAAAATAAAAAAGATTTCAGACCAACAGACGATTCTGTGTTTAGTTTATCCATTTTAATGAGTCGCCTCGTTTCTCTTCAGAGGTTCTCTTTTTTGTTCATAACTACATCCGGCCAGAACGGAAGTCGTTATTTTACGCTCCCAGCATCCTTTAATAAGGCCACAGACTACGCAGAATGTCAAGGTATGCCAACTGAAAAGAAGACGAACTTTAACCTTTACTTAAAAATAACTCCGCATCCTTCACGGGTCCGCTAAATAGGCAGCCGGGTTTTCATTGATACATTCTTCGTTGAAAAAAACGGAAAATGTATGAATTTCGCAAAGACTTTCTGTCTGATGTTTTTTCTCATTTTGTTGTTTTTCGCATCGCAAGAATTTTTATCACTTGACATTAAAAAAAGTTTTATTGGCTATTTTGAGGCATTCGGCTTGTGTTGGCTGTTTTACGGCACATCAACCCATTTGTTTTTTGTTTATTTCATCCCCCAAAATACCATCTATTATATCACATTCATTGTATACGATTTGCTAACCTTTCTGGTGAAAACTAAGCGTTGATCAAGTAGAAAACCTGCCTAACCATTGCGAGTTCTTACCTGGAAAGGAATCCAGAGCCATCAATCTAAGAAATCCGGCACTGGAAAAAAATGCGATGAACCATTCAGACAGAAATCGATTAATTCGTGATGTGGCTGATAGTTGGATATCATGTTAATACGCTTAATTCAATGCAAGTTGCTAGTTTACCCGAAGCTGGAGGGAATTCGGGGGTTCATACCCTCCCAAACGGTATTAGTACCATATCGAACATATAGTTGACGCAGGTATATTTAAAGTTATAGCCCATGGCATGTTCTATCGCAACAGTGTATAGACATTTTGGGATTAACCGAAGATTTCTTCAGCCAATTTGATGAAGAAATCTTCGGTTAATCCCGAAATATTACGAATATCTATGTTCTATCTATTTTGGAAGCAAAGACATCACCTGTAAAATGAGAGTGTAGAATGATTTCGAGATAAACCCGGATTTGAAAACATATCTTCTCGCAATAGTGCCCATCGCTGCTTCCTCAACATTGTGATTAAAGTGAACGGGAAAAAATTATCAAGACACGAGACATACCCGTGACCCGTTGGGTCAGAACAATTAACATTATTTATTCTACTTTGATTTCTGCATCACGTTTATTTTCGGTTTTCGACTGGCAAATCTGCGTATCTGCCACAATTTCAAAATGGCGGTCTTTTGACTAACTTGAGTAATTTTTCATTGTAAACAAATTTCGTATTTATTTTTGTACATAAAATCTTTATTGCCCAAACCCCCGTTGCATAGTATACACATATGGTTTTTAAGTAGTTTTTTTCATGGCACGAATTCTTTTAGTGATTAGAGAAGGATGTATAGTATAAATGTGGTATTTTGGTGTACGATGGTCGTGAATGAAACTAGTTAAGTTAGAATAGCTAGCATTTGTTAGTGAAGACCGATCTTTTCCCCGCACCCTTGTTGGCCTTGTGCCGCATTTTGTTAATGTTTCACATTAATGAATAAATAAAAGTTGATGTTTAGCAGCAGGGCTCTTCAGAAGCCCGCCCGGCTCTCTTATCCTCGCCGTGGAACAATTAAAGGTGCTTCTACATTATAGCAACAAAATGGCGACAACCAAAATTTCCTGCCTCGGAATTTGTCAGAAGAAACATTTAAAAACAGTATTTTTGTAATAAAATACATTAAGAAACGGTATTAAAAAGGAAATAAAATAGATTTATTTGAATAACTTTGACATCTATGTTTGTGTTTTTCTCGCCTCTACGTAACTGATACATTATTATTTCTTAATTTACTATTAATCGATTATTTATTGAAATAAAAAATGTGGCATTTATGCAGTATAGTTAACAGACGAGAAGTTGAAAATAAACAAAATATACAGCAAAAATAACGGGGCTTCTGCATTATGACAACAGAATGGCGACGAACAAATTTCCTTTCTTATTTCTAGAAGAGTGAATCGAAAGGGGAGATAATTCGAATTATTTTTTTAGGGGGACTCATAACGAAACGATCATATTCGATTTTTTTCGTCACGGGAAACCGTAACACAGATAGAGAAGTATGAGAATTTGTCAGAAGAAACATTTAAAAATCAGTATTGTTGTGATAAAATACATTAGGAAACGGTATTAAAAAATAAAATAAACTTAACTTCGCCTTATCTCGAGTTAAATATAAAATGTTTTCAAGGTTTAACGCATTGACGTCCATTTTCGGAAAGGAAGACAAAAATTAAGACACTTAAAATAATTCGAATTATCGCCCCTTTCGATTCGCTCCTCTAGAAATAAGGAAGGGAATTATATTTGTCGCCATTTTGTTGTCATAATGCAGAAGCCCCCAATTAAATTATGGATGCATCTAGAGAATAAGTAAAACTCTTTGGCGTACTTGAACTTGCAATGCGATAAAATTAACCATAACATGACAGAAAAGAAAAATAACAACTTTTATTCATTTTTTTAAAATTCAAATACGCGTTCATTTTAGAAGACATTACAATATATTAATATTTATGTTTATAGTCAACTCCGCCTAGATCACAAAATTACATTTGTACAATGTTGTGTGGAATGACTAGCTTAGAATTTAATGGGAACACGTGTGACTATGATGTCACGCGAGAACGAGAAAAAAACGCCCCTCGCCCCTCTCTTTCTCTCTCTTCTGGTCGGCGAAGGTAAAAAATAAATTAATACACTCCCAACTACACCCACATGCTCACAGGAAAGTCCCACGTGATGTCACAATAATCTGCCCTCTCGTTCCCCCTCTTTTTTCTTTCTCTCTCTCCCTCTTTCCCCTCCCTCCCGTTAAATTATTTACATCATTCCATTCCTCTCACAATTTCTCTTATCATTCGCCAGGGATACTAAAATATGTACATGAGCAGAATCTCAGTCACACTATTTCACAATCTGTAAAGCTAAAAGTTCATTCTAATTGCGATATTCAAAGATTAAAAAAAACTAAAATTCTAATTGCGATATTCAAGGATTAGCTTTGCAAAAAAAGTCGATATTGTTCATTTTTTTAATTTAAATTATTTTAAGAGTTAAACGTCTTTAAATTTGGCTTCTTAATCCTTAAAAAATATTATTTGTGTATTCACTTAACGGGGAATATTTTTCAATCTAAGGTGTGTGCCTGCGCGAGGAGTGATGGGGGGGGGGCAATGATCATCTGTGCAATCATAGAAACGTCTCCGATTTGCACACTTGTATGTTTATCGAAAACAGAAACACTGGCTAAACAAGATGGCGCAAGGTTTGAAAGATCAGAAACCTTTCACGTAGTTTGTTTTTTTCCCCACTTCGTCATATCCGGGTTTATTTCTTGTTATCGGCCAAAAGCCGTGGCAGGTTCGTGCTTTCAACTACTTCAACCGTTTGATAGTTTTTTCCTTTCTTTCTTTCTTTCTTTCTTTCTTTCTTTCCTGCACTTTTAATGTTTATCTTTATGTGTTTCTTTCTTTCTTTCTTTTTCTACGTCAACCCAATTTTAAATGTTACTTTCTTTGTCTTTTGTTTCCTTTTCCTTTTCTGTTTTAAATATTTTCCTTTGTTATTGAATCTTTTTTCATTTTTCTTTCCCCTCCCTCTTTCTCCCTCTCTCCCCCTCTCTCTCCCTCTCGCCCCCTCTCTCTGCCCCTCGCTCTCTCTCTCTTTTCTTTTAAATCTATTTTTCTTTATCTTTTCGTTCTATCTTTATGTATATTCTATTTATTTCTTATTTATTTGTCAATTATTTTCTTGTAAAAATCCTTTGTGACGCAATAAGGTGTCAACAAGAGTTTAAAACTCGGGGGGGGGGGGGGGGGAAATGGGGACACTTGTTGAAACAACACCGGAACAACACTGGACAAAACGCTTCCCCAACTGCACGAATATCTTTCTCGTCTGTTCACATCCACCGATTTTTTAAACTTCTGTCCTATTTTCTTCGTATCTTGTCTTAACAAAAAATGGATCAGTGTCTACGCATACAAGTCACCAATATCTACAAACAAATAAACATAACCCTGAGCATGCGCTTTTCCTCTTGAAAATAGCCGCTCAACAAGCAAGAAATCGCGGATCCTACAGAATCCGGTAGTTGTGAATCTCTACTGTCACATGTATTTATCTCTATTTCTATCTTGCTTCCTTCCTTCTCTCCTTCCTTCTGTCCTTCCTTCCTTCTTTCCTTCCTTCCTTCCTTCCTTCCTTCCTCCCTTTCTTTCCTTCCTTCCTTCTTTCTCGCTCTCTTTTCTTTCTGTATTTATTTTTCTATCTTTCATTATCACTTTCTCTCTCTCTAATCTAACAAACCAGCGAAACGGACAGATTTCCATTTCACATTCGAAAACAAAGAAACGAAACAAGAACGAATCCATTCTTAAGATGCGTTCGTCCAGTTCCATTTCCAACTGAAGCGCGACCGGCAGAACTGAAATGTGATAGATAAAAATGAAGCGTGATCGACATAACCGAAGCGTGACAGACAAAACATAAGCGTAATCGAAATACTGAAGCGTGACACACAAAACTGATGTGTAATCGACAAAATAAAGCGTGACAGACAAAACTAAAGCATCACCGAAAAAAATGAAACGTGACAAACCAAACGAAAGAATGACAGAAAAATAAACCTGAACGATTAAATTGAAGTGTAACAGAAAAAAATGAAGCGTGACCGACAAAAATGAAGCAGGACAGAAAACTGAAACGTGACGGACAAAACTAAAGCGTAATCAACAAAACTGAACCGTGACAGACAAAACTGAAGCGGAACAGACAAAACTGTGACTTAAGCGTAATCGACAAAAATGAAGCGTGACACACAAAACTGAATCGGAATCGACAAAAATGAAGCGTGACACACAAAACTGAATCGGAATCGACAAAAATGAAGCGTGACACACAAAACTGAATCGGAATCGACAAAAATGAAGCGTGACACACAAAACTGAATCGGAATCGACAAAACTGAAGTGTGACACACAAAACTGAATCAGAATCGACAAAAATGAAGCGTGACACACAAAACTGAATTGGAATCGACAAAAATGAAGCGTGACACACAAAACTGAATCAGAATCGAAAAAAATGAAGCGTGACACACAAAACTGAATTGGAATCGACAAAAATGAAGCATGACACACAAAACTGAATCAGAATCGACAAAAATGAAGCGTGACACACAAAACTGAACCGTGACAGACAAAACTGGAGGGAAACAGACAAAACTGTGACTTAAGCGTAATCGATAAAAATAAAGCGTGACACACAAAACTTAATTGGAATCGAAAAAATGAAGCGTGACACACAAAACTGAATCGGAATCGACAAAAATGAAGCATGACACACAAAACTGAATCAGAATCGACAAAAATTAAGCGTGACACACAAAACTGAATCGAAATCGACAAAAACGAAGCGTGACACACAAAACTGAATCAGAATCGACAAAAATGAAGCATGACACACAAAACTGAATCGGAATCGACAAAAATTAAGCGTGACACACAAAACTGAATCGGAATCGACAAAAATGAAGCGTGACACACAAAACTGAATCAGAATCGACAAAAATGAAGCGTGACACACAAAACTGAATCGGAATCGACAAAAATGAAGCGTGACACACAAAACTGAATCGGAATCGACAAAAATGAAGCGTGACACACAAAACTGAATCGGAATCGACAAAAATGAAGCGTGACACACAAAACTGAATCAGAATCGACAAAAATTAAGCATGACACAAAAACTGTATCAGAATCGACAAAAATGAAGCATGACACACAAAACTGAATCGGAATCGACAAAAATGAAGCGTGGCACACAAAACTGAATCAGAATCGACAAAAATGAAGCGTGACACACAAAACTGAATCGGAATCGACAAAAATGAAGCGTGACACACAAAGCTGAATTGGAATCGACAAAAATGAAGCGTGACACACAAAACTGAATCAGAATCGACAAAAATGAAGCGTGACACACAAAACTGAATTGGAATCGACAAAAATGAAGCGTGACACACAAAACTGAATCGCAATCGACAAAAATAAAGCGTGACATACAAAACTGAATCGCAATCGACAAAAATAAAGCGTGACACACAAAACTGAATCATAATCGACAAAAATGAAGCGTGACACACAAAACTGAATCGGAATCGACAAAAATGAAGCGTGACACACAAAACTGAATCAGAATCGACAAAAATTAAGCATGACACACAAAACTTAATCGGAGTCGACAAAAATGAAGCATGACACACAAAACTGTATCAGAATCGACAAAAATTAAGCATGACACACAAAACTGAATCGGAATCGACAAAAATTAAGCATGACACACAAAACTGAATCAGAATCGACAAAAATTAAGCGTGACACACAAAACTGAATTGGAATCGACAAAAATGAAGCGTGACACACAAAACTGAATCAGAATCGACAAAAATGAAGCGTGACACACAAAACTTAATCGGAATCGACAAAAATGAAGCGTGACACACAAAACTGAATCAGAATCGACAAAAATGAAGCGTGACAGACAAAACTGAATTGGAATCGACAAAAATGAAGCGTGACACACAAAACTGAATCGGAATCGACAAACATTAAGCATGACACACAAAACTGAATCAGAATCGACAAAAATTAAGCGTGACACACAAAACTGAATTGGAATAGACAAAAATGAAGCGTGGCACAAAAAACTGAATCAGGATCGACAAAAATGAAGCGTGACACACAAAACTGAATTGGAATCGACAAAAATGAAGCGTGACACACAAAACTGAATCAGAATCGACAAAAATGAAGCGTGACACACAAAACTGAATCGGAATCGACAAAAATGAAGCGTGACACACAAAACTGAATCAGAATCGACAAAAATGAAGCGTGACACACAAAACTGAATCGGAATCGACAAAAATGAAGCGTGACTGACAAAAATTAAGCGTTACCGATAAAACTGTAGCGTGACCGACACGCCAAGACATATGAAATGCCTATAATTTTCCTTGATATTAAATAGCAACGCCGCCATCTTTACTCTCTCCCTGACAAAGAGTAAGTCTTATTTTATCTACTTAATGTCTAAAGTCTCTTATAATATGAAAGACTCTCATCAAAAAGTCCCTTATCAATTCGCTTTCGTTTTTTCCCTTCGGCGAATTTACGTTATGGTCTTTTCTGAATTCAACTTCTAAATATCGTAACCTAATCTCGTCAAATAATCCTGCATATCAAATTTAAATTTAAAAAGCT
>OY744528.1:136182990-136235490 GCA_963556195.1 Sepiola atlantica | reverse complement strand
TTAGGATATATATATATTTTTTAAATAGTCCAAAAGAATTTATTTTGCTTAAACTATGTATTGTATGTAGTTCTTTCACAATTAGATAATCCTCTCAGCCTATTATTTGGTAGTTTTATAATTAAAAAAATACAAATAAATAAATCTGTATCCTTTACTTGGACATTGTTTAGTTCAGTAACAAAAAAATCCCGATTCCTTATATATAATCGTATTACAGTCAATAGTTTTCTTCGAATGTTCGGCTGGCTTGGCAGGCCGAGAGCAGACTCAAGGCGTTTCAACGAATAATGGCGATAGGATAAATAAGGCGAGCATTCACCCCACGATGACTGTTTTTTTATCATCTGGCATATGCAGATTTATTATAGTTTTATAGTTTTTATTTGTTAATTTTTGTATTTGAGGTCCATTCAAAACAATGAGAACCCGTGTGACCACGACTCCAAACTGAATGTTTACTTTTTATTTCCATATTTTGACTGAATCTATTCACGTATTATTTTAACAGATGTAAACTTTTTTTTGATTTAATTGTATTCCTATTTTTCTGTGAACGGATAAAACATTTTCTTAATAAATAATAATACTTGTTTTTTTTTTCTAAAAAAATATTTTGTGGCGAATTTGGAGACCTAATTAGTTCAATAACTACAAAAAAAACGCATAAGTTTTTCACTTAATAATGATCCTATTGAAGACAGGGCATTATAAAATGAAAGAATGACAAAAGTAATTAATTTTTATTGACAACTTGTTAAGACAATCGAAAATAAAGGGTTCGTAAATGTTGAGAGTTCAGAGTGTCCCATAAACGTTTTAGATGAAAGAAGAATTTTGTCTGTAAGGAGAATTTGATTAGACATGTCTATTTCGGTTGGCCACGTGCCAGTTTGCGTATTCCAGTGTGTGTAATGAGAATAGCCATTGTAGATGTGCGTGTATATTAGCGTGCCTGTTTTGCCAGTGAGAGAGTGTATGTATGAATTTATGTGCGAGAGAGTAGTTATGAGATTCTCTTGTTGCGTCTGCTACTACGCTTTCGACACGCTGTGCTGAGGCTATTTATAGAGTGGCGTTGTCACGTGCGTCGAATGTGAAAGGAAAACCGGAAAGCAGACAGAAAAACGCAGCTATTCGTTAACCTGAAACAGTAAGGCCCAGCGACTGCATACGAAGTCGAGGAAGGTTTGGCTCAGAACGCACAAAGGAATTGCACGGAAGCAACGTTGTCACTTTCATTCCATTGATTTGCAGTACCGTGTCTGACACGTCTTTGCTTACCACATGTAGAGGCAAAGATGACCAGAGGACGACGGATCCTGATATCGATAACTCATAGATTGTCACCAGAGCTCTGTTAGCCGAGTAGCTCTGATACTGACACGTTAAGGAAGGGTCGGACTTTAGGTGTGTGTGTGTGGGGGGGGGGCGTTGCCGCTGCTTCTAAAACGTTCCTCCTTAATTTAGTAACATTTGATTTTTGTCATTGCGGTGCCCTTGCGGAAGTATGTGCCCTTACCAAGTGCCACTCTAATTTTGAACTGTAATTCATTTACAAAACTATAAGAGATCTGTTACACCTTAAGAAGGGCTTAATTTAATTAGAATTCACAACAACTTACACTTAACTTGTAGTGGTCATAAGTGTTGGACAATCGTTACATTTGCTAGGTCAGATAATTTAGTGGTAATTTGTAATTGGTAATTTGTAATTGGTAATTTGTAATTGGTAATTTGTACTAATCATTAGTTGTCGCTTTTTAATTCGACTCACATCCTTCAGGGCGTCGAGTGGTAGACACTAATTGTTTAATAACATTCACGAGAAAGAAAAACAAATTCAGTTTTATTTGACACGACATTTATTCCAGTAGACGGAGAGTTTTTTTTTTTACTAATGAGTCACCACTTATCAAGACCTAAAGCCACTCGAGGATAATAAAGGTTAACGAGATGGATAGATTGTCAGTTGAAAGATGAAGAATATTATGAGAGGATTTTTGTATACTAATGAGTCACCACTTATCAAGACCAAAAGCCACTCGAGGATAATAAAGGTTAACAAGATGGATAGATTGTCAGTTGAAAGATGAAGAATATTATGAGAGGATTTTTGTATACTAATGAGTCACCACTTATCAAGACCAAAAGCCACTCGAGGATAATAAAGGTTAACGAGATGGATAGATTGTCAGTTGAAAGATGAAGAATATTATGAGAGGATTTTTGTATACTAATGAGTCACCACTTATCAAGACCAAAAGCCACTCGAGGATAATAAAGGTTAACGAGATGGATAGATTGTCAGTTGAAAGATGAAGAATATTATGAAAGGATTTTTTAATACTAATGAGTCCCCACTTATCAAGACCAAAAGCAACTCAAGGATAATAAAGGTTAACGAGATGGATAGATTGTCAGTTGAAAGATGAAGAATATTATGAGAGGATTGAAATGATGACTGGAATGGACAACATTTGAATTCTTATGAGGACGGTTTATGACAAGTATTTGTTTACATTGAATTTGAAGATAACCATGTTGCAGTCTGTAAAGAAGCAGTTCCGTTGTAATGTGTTCCACAACTGAGAAGTTCTTGGAAAGCCACTCTGTTAATGGAAATCTGTTTGAGTCTAGGCACATGAAGGAAGAAAGGAAAGTTCTATTCAGTTGTGGTGGTGAGATGAGTTGTTGTTGTGGTAAATGTCTTACAAAGAGCAACAAGAGATAGGAGCTCAGCCGAGCCCTTTCCATGGAAATATCAATAGAGTAGAGAGAGACTAGCACCGTCTCTTCTGTGAGAAAGAGGCTGTAGAGAAGGGGAGAAATCATTCCCCACTTGATTGCGAAGTTGATTGTGAACTCTGTCAAGGCAACAAGAGTGCTTCGAGTGGCACCTCCCCAGATGTGGCTGCAGCACCTCCCCATATTATAACGTATCGGACTCATGTAGCTAGAGTATTGCACCGGGAACCAAATAATTTCTGCAGCGGTAGAATGATCCAACCATTTTTCAAGCAACTTTAGCAACAGAATGGGTGTAAGTCTTCCATTTTAAAATCTGGAGTGAAAGTCAGTCCTAGGAGCTTATCAAAACAAATGCTTTCCTCAAAGAAAGACATTCATTTTAATTCGAGCAAAACCAGGATTCGAGCGTTGGTAGTGAAAGAAGATAAACTTTGTTGTAGCGGCGTTAAAAGTATCTAGCAATTTTTTTTTTCTTAATTGCACTATGGGCTCCAGATCAGAAGAGAGAGAATAAGCAAGGTTTTGATCACCAATGCTCTTCGAAGTGCTGCCATAGGCAGTTATGACGTCAGCATAGATGTTAAAAAATGATCTCAGAATAAGATTTGGAAGATCAGGAAAAGAGTTGATCTAAGGATATATCCTTGAGGCACACCGGAGTTGCTACTATGTATTTAAGACTTCTGCTCGTCGTACGTAGGTAAAAAATTAAATAAATATAATAATACAAGCCGCGCGTGCGTGGTCTCCCTTTGTATGTGACTCGATGTGGCGAGTGTAAAATGCAATAAATTTGGGCAATTTGGAGCATTTTGACCCCCCTTTGACCCCCGGGGGCCGCGAACCAGAATTTTTCTGAGGTCAAGGATGCTCATTTTATATCCAGAACAAATACCTCTACATTCTAGCCAAGTTTCAGAAAAATTGAATGGATGGATCAAACGTTATTGGAGAAAAGGGTCATTTTTTGCCATTTTGAGGGCTTTTGACCCCCTGGGGGCGCGAACCAGATTTTTTTCCAAGGTCAGCGATACTTATTTTCTATTAGGAACAATTGCCTCCACATTTTGGCCAAGTTTCAGAGAAACTGAATGGATAGATGAAAAGTTATGGGGCAAAAAATTTCATTTTTTTCCCATTTCGGGGTCTTTTGACCCCCTGGGGGGCTAACCAGATTTTTTTTCAAAAATCGGAGAATGTCACTTTCTAACCTGACCAAAGTTACAACTTCATGCAAAATTTCAGAGAAATTCAATGGATGGTTGCGCAGAAAAATCCGGACGGACGGACGGACATGCCTCAAAACATAAGTCCCCCGATTTTTAAAATTGGGGGACCAATAATGTAATATTATATATATGTGTGTGTCTGTGTGTGTATGTGTGTGTGTGTATGTGTGTGCGCGCGTAGGTACAATGTTTTAATAAACAATCAACTAATATTAGACGCACTGCCATTATTATCTATAGTGAGGAATTTTTAAATATATAATTCATATTTTAAGAGAGGAATAAAGAACAATATATATATATATATATATATATATATATATATATATATATATATATATATATATATATATATATATAATCTAATATATCTAATATATATATATATAATCTAATATATCTAATATATATATATATATATAATCTAATATATATATATATAATCTAAATCGTAGAATCAGACCGTCTGCGACCTTAGACTCTGCTATTGGCCAGCATTTGGTTGAAAATCCATTCTGTACAATTAGCTATAAAATAGAGTGTTTTGAGGTCTTATATATAGCAGATTAAAAAAAAAAACATTTGAAAATTTTGCAATCTGTCTCTATCGCCATTCGTAAACCTTCCTTGTGCCGACAGAAGGAATTCGTTAAAACATTGAATCTCTTTGGGGAACTTGACCCCCCCCTTATATATATATATATATATATATATATATATATATATATATATATATATATATATATATATATATATATATATATATATATATATATATAAAAATTGTAAAAAAAAAAAGATATTAATTAGTATGATAAAATAAAGTTCCAACGACCGAACCTCTGCGCGCGATGGACTAAACGCCGCTCTTCAGAGAATGTTTAGAGAAAGAAGGCAGAATTCGCTGAACCAATACGAATTAATGACTTGAATTGATAAAAAAAAAACCAAATTAGTCGGACGAACAGGGATTACCAAATAAGTGAATATACTATAGAATACGAAGAGATGAGGGGGAGGGGAGATCTCGCGATTGACGTCACGACGGTCGACTTCTTTGCCAGTAAGCAGTCGAATAGTACGGAGTTTATTGAAGGTGCTTGTAAGGATGCACCCTCCGCACCCGGTGTTCAACGTTAAGAAGTCGCTGGAAATACAGGCTTTGAACTGTCATTATTTTGTGTTATTGTATTAATATCTTCTCGCCTAAACGAGAGCGCCACGTGGTGACAGATAAAAGATGGCGACACACACGTGGAGCCCGGTTTAGGTAACAACAACAAAGACAAATGCGCGTGTGTCTTTTTGTTTCATTTTACTTCAGTCGAAGTTCTCAAAAATAAAGGGGCCCCTACCTGAGGCTAACACTTGATCTCTCTATATATAGATATTCGAACAGTCTTTTAAAGTTCTCTTTTTATCTCTCAAACGTTGAGTCAGTAAAGAAGTTAAGAACATTCATTTTCCTCTCCCCAATTGACCAGTTAATTATGTTATAGTATATCTTTCTTGTGGTCTATTGGTCTTACCGGATTCGAGGACAATAATTCATCTAGTCTGGTGGAGTATCCAGCTAAGTGATGTTACTTGCGGTAACATTACTTGGAAAAGGTGCACCGTTTATCGTATGAGCCAGTGTATAGCCGTGTCGAGGGGATCTTATTTGGGCTTCGAATACTATGTTATTTTGAATATTTGGTCAGGGTTTACTTGTAGGGGGGGGGGGTGCCTCGTGCCAGGTTGTCCTGACGAACCCTTGTACAGAGAGACCGAAGACACTCGCGGATGGTGTCTAGTGCTCCGATGAACTTACTGCTCTAGTCTCCCCTCGACGCAAATACACTAGACCAACCCGACAATCAGCTAAATCCCATCCATTCACTGTAGAGATCCCCAGATGCCGGAGAGCCTCATACTTCAATAGCTTCTTTCCTAGTGCTGCCGGCCTCTGGAACTCCCTCCCTGCCCCCTGTTTCCCCGACATGCAGAAGTTTAAAACTAATGTAAACAGACATCTCGCTGCACAGCTCCTAACTTAGAATGTCACCCAAAACTTCCACCCTAATTCTCAATCGCCCTTACGTCTACAATGGCGGTTTGCCTTGTTTGGGGTAAACTATGTTTTTTTTTTAAAGTAGGTAATTCAAACTCCGTGTGTGTGCGTGTGTGTGTGTGTGTGTGGAAAGAGTTTTTTTTGCATATCAACCTGTCTTGGGTTATTTAATGCGAAAACACAATGCATATTTTCAACGATCCATTACATAAATTAATACCAGTAGTAATGACTGGGACGGTGGTTAAGTGGATATCGACACGGAAGACCTGGGTGTTCCGAGTTCTAATCCAGTCGGTTCCACAGTACAACTTTCACTTAGGGATGTTGGTAACCTTCTCGTGGTCCTTCCCGTAAGTACCCGATGTCTTTCCAGAAAGATTTCTAACTAGAAAAACATCGGGGGAAACAAATGCAACACCAGAATCATCTGATTCACACGGAAGAAGAAGAATAAGAAGTAATGACTAACCAGTAATAAATAACCGCAATAGTTTTAGTTTCCCCGATTGTATCTATTGGAGCAAACACGTACCCCACGTGCATGCGTATGTGAAAAGAGAGAGAGAGAAGGGTGGCGGGATAAGTGGAATGGTTTAAAGTAACAGATGTGTCCCAAAAGGAGTCAAGTGCCAAGAATGGTACACAATACCATGGTTTATCATCTTGGAGCACTTAACATCGACACCTGGTCAAATGACTTCTATGACCTTGACTCAAACAAACGATGAAAATGATACTAAGAAAACGAACAAAAAGTTTGAAATTCATTTTAAGCGTTAAAACACGTTTTTTTTTTTTTAGATCTCACTGACCAAACATGTCTACCGCTAAACATTGACATGATTTAACCTCTTCCCTGATTATCCCGAGTATTCACGGGATAAGTATTCTGAACATCGTTTACAATCCTGAATATTAGCGTTCCATCACTGATACTGCACTTACTTGCATGAAATGCTGCATTCGGCGATGACTTTCCATTTTCTATGAATCTCTAGTATTTTTAGTTCTTTGTGCATTATGAAAAATCCTGCCCTGTTTTTGCTTATAAATACAAGTTACGAATTTTTTTTAGCAATTATAGTGTGTTTTTAGTTCTTATTTTACAAATATAAAAAAATACTTTTTTCACTAGTTTATTTTTGGATTGTGTTAAAATTCCTAATTGAAACTGATACTGAGAAAAAAAAAGATAATTTTTTTAATGAATGTAAATTATTTTATTTGAAAATAAAATTTCACCTTACAAAACTAATTCTGTCAGAAATGTAAATGAAACAATTTTTGGCATAATTACAAGGCACTTATTGATTTGTCAATGGTTGTCTTTCTTGTCCTTTTAAGGGTTGCATGGATTGGCCAAAATGTAACCAATCACTGATCCACTAGGGATCCCGTGAACCAGCCTATCTGAACTCAAAAATGTTTCCTTCTTTTCCTAATTACCCTACCGTCCTTGACGACGGTTTGACTGCATTGCGACAAATCCCACAGAAGGCTGTCGCAAGCAGCTATTCCTCTTTGTCCATTTTGGTTGATCGCATTACAACAGAAGCCCCGGAAGGCAAAAGCTATTCCTTCCACGACGGAAAGAGCAAGAATAATCGGAGCCAAGTGTGCAACGCTGTTACCCGAAAAAAGTTTTTATAAACATAAGTCCTCGCGAAAGCACGTGTTTATTTAGCATTTTCCGTTGCATGTCATTCTTTACTACTTGCCCAAGTAAAATAGTTAAATTAATATACACGGCTGTTTTTCTTCTCTCCAAAAGCTGTCGCTCCTAATTCAACTTTAAGCTTTTATATTCGAGTACAACTCCTACTTTTTTCTTTTCTTTTGGCAGTCTTCACTTTTATTTAACAACATACACACTGAAATACGCACGAGCAGTCTCGAGAATTCTATAGTTCTGGTAGTGAAGGGACTTTTTTTCTTTTCTTTCGAAAGTTTACATTCAAAGCTCTAACTTTAATTTAACTAAAAATTTGATTCAAAATAAAACATTGTTTCAGAAGATGAAAAGGGTGAAGGTTCGTTGGTATTTGAAATTCGTCTTCTTGAAATAATGTACGTTTTGGTCAGGGTTAAGTTTAGGGTTAGGTTTAGGGTTATGGTTATGTTAAGAATAAAAAGGCATTTGTTAAAATAAATTTAAAAAATAATTTTTAAAAATAACAAAAGCAGGAAGAAAAAGAATAGAACGGGCATTTCGTTTTTGCAAATAATCCCATAACGAAAAGTAAAAGTCTCAAAGAACTGGCCTTGCCACAATCAACCGCACCATCTCTTCCCAAGTTGAACTCTTCCGCATCCTGGAAAGAGGTGGTAGTGTCAGAGCTATGCCATCTGAACATCCGGTTCCTGTCAGGTCTATCCATGGGGGACCAGTCTGGCACCCAACCGTGTAAGGACCACAACCAGGCTAACGTGGCTCCAGTGAAAATCCAAAAGGAGATCGGCATCGAGATCCGTCGTCCTCTGGTCACTTCTGCAAACAAAGGTGTGTCAGGTGTGAAGCAGCAAATCAACCGCCATTCCTTTCTGTGCTCTGTGCCAAACCTTCCCTGACTTCGTATGCAACCGTCGAGCCATGCTACTCTCGGTGTCGGGGTGCAGGTAAAACAAATAGCTGTGCCAAACGAAGACAATTCTGAGCCACGATCATCATCATCATCATCATCATCATCATCATCATCATCATCATCATCATCATCATCATCATCATCATCATCATCATCATCATCATCATCATCATCATCAAAAATACTACTACTACTACTACTACTACTACTACTACTACTACTACTAATAATAATAATAATAATAATAATAATAATGTAAGATAATGTAAGATAATGCAGAGTGGCAAAAATGAATCGTGGACGAGTCCATTCTGGGTGGGACGTCGAGAAAGAAAGAAAACGACTTGATAACTGTTAAAAAGGAGAAAGTTCCGCAGTGCAAGCGAGAAACGCGAAGAGCCGGAGCGCTTGGTGATCGGAGTATCGAAGTATCGGAAGAATGGAAGTTTACTGATGTTTATGGCACCGATGAAGCTTTATTGGCTATGGTACCCAATCCCGTTTTGCTGTTAGGCTGACTAAAAATGCGACTGATAAGCAAGTTGGTACCGTGAAGGAATCCCCTGACTTGTATTTCATCAAACAGACAATTGGAAGTGCTTGTGGAACAATTGCTTCAGTTCACGCTCGGATAGACAATGCAGAGCAAATTGCTTTCCAATCGGATGTATATATGAACGAGTTTCTAGCGGAAACCAAGTCTGTGACCTCAGCAAGAAAAACACTTTCATGAGACAAAGTATGTCAAAAGACTTTTTTTTATATGTGTGTGCGTAGCCGGCGTAAACCATCCGGTGATGGGAAATAAAGAAAACTAAAGTTTTTCCATATACGTTCTGTTCTTTGTCATTCTTGTTGGATCTTACCAGGTACCCCGAAAGAACGGGTAATGCAAGAAGAAGAAGAAGAAGAAGAAGAAGAAGAAGAAGAAGAACAACAACAACAACAACAATAACAATAATAATAATAATAATAATAATAATCTATATGCACAACTATTCCGTTCGATCATAATAGCACGAGGTTTCTTTTCGGTGAGAGAATAATATTCCTTAAAAGGACCGAAATCCTCAAAGACCTGAGTTAACATCATTTGACGATCAACCTCCAACGTTGTGTGATAATTTCTTATACATATTATCAGATGAAAAAGAAAAGACTTATTAAGAACAAGCTATTTTTTCTGAAAAACGACTTATTTTCAAATCCTCCTGTGAGTCGTTTTGGTTTCTGAAAATGAATGAATATAAAAAATGCAGTTAAAAATCTCAGAGCTTCTTGGACGGTTTCTGTTCCTTTCTTTTCCCGCGTGAAAAAGCCAAACTTAAAATGTCTCGATTACAGACATTTTTTTTGGAGTAATTTCTTCTTCGGCAGTAAAGAGAAAAAAAACTTATCCAGTTGAAAGACATCGAACGACAGTTATTTATTATCATTCATCGCCGTAAAAAAATGGGGAACTTATTTTCTTTTTATTACAAAATAAATGTTATTTTTTCACGGCGTTCTTAATAGAAAATGGCCCTTTCAGACGGACACACGAATCGCCTCTTTCCTCCTCCCTCCTCTCTGTTGTTATTATTAACTCCGACCAAGGTCTTATAGCGTCATGCGGGGAGGTGACGATGGCTGAGTGGTTAACGACACGGACTTACGACGTGGGTGTGCCAAGTTCGAATCCAGTTTGTTGGCAACCTTTACGTGGTTCCCTCCTGTAAGTACCCAGTGTCTTTATAAAAAGAATTCTAACTAGAAAAATATCGGGGAAACCAATGCCAACAATAGCATCGTCTGATTCATAAGAAATGAATGAATGCGCGTCATCAGGTAATGGAATAAAGATATTCGCTATTATTCCTGGGGCTAACACTTGATCTCTATATGAGATACATAGATACCCGAGTATTCTATTAAAATTTTCCTTTATTTCTCAAGCATTGAGTTAGTAAAAAAGTACAGAATAATTTCTTCTCTCCCCAACTGACCAGTCAAGTATGTAGTAGTATATCTTTTTTGTAGTCTGTTGGTCTTACCGGATTCCAGGACAAGAATTCATCTAGTCTGGTTGAGTATCCAGCTACGTGGTGTTACTTGAGGTAACATCACTAGGAGAAGATGCACTATTCCTCGTATGGGGGGATCTTATTTGTGCTGCGGATACTATGTAATTTTGAATATTTGGTCAGGGTTTACTTGTAGGGGTAAGTATCCTCATGTCAGGTTGTCCTGACAAACCCTTGTACAGAGAGACCGAAGACACTCGAGGATAGTGTCTAGTAGTGTGTGTGTGTTTACTAGCGCATGTGTGGATGCGTGTGTGTTGTGGTGTTTGGCGTATTTATGTGTGCGTTAATGTGTACGTGTGTTGATGCCGTCAGTTGTGTGGTGGTCTAGTCGTGTCGATTTCTATATGTTGTATAAGTCTTTGCTATTTGCTTTTCTTTTCTTCATTTTAGTTCAGTTAGTTCTCAAAGATAAAAGCCCCCCCCCTCTCATCTGGGGCTAACACTTTTATATCTAAGGTCTCTTTTAAGGATTGACATTGTCCCTTTTAGAGCTGGACTTCGCCACAGCTTGGTCTTCCAAGGATTGTGTCTATGCCCTTTTTTTTCTTTCTAGATTTTGTTTGATTAGACCAGTTGGGGCTGTAGCAGCAGGCTACAAGCAACGACAGCACACAGTTTACGATTTTGAATCTGATTAATTCATAAGCTCGGCGCTGATTGGTGAAAGCATTTAACTTCTCTTCCGGCTTGCCCAATAAGAGACCATCTCCTATTCGAGCTGACCACGTGACAAGAGACTATAATAGAGATCGCACAGCGTTGATTTTCTCTTTTTCTTCTCAGGCACGAGACGCCTAATAACCTCTCTCGGCATGTAGACGATTACTACACCACGAAGAACCGAGAAGCCAAAATGGCGACTACACACACTCCATTGCCGGTGTACAAACATTTCTATATTATGAACTATTCTCTCTTCCCTACTGTGGGAGTAAGATAAAAACTGGCCTTGTGCCTAACTCCTGGAGAGGAGTAAATCAATACTCATGGGAAATTATAGTCTTTCTCGGCCTTTTGGCCAAGATCAAAGTGTAGTATCTGTTCCGATTGCTACTACACCCCATAGACCGGTATCGTCTTGGCCTTCGGGCCTTAATTTCGCCGGTCTATGGATCTGTCCTGTGCAGTTCTAGGAGGTCCACCAGCCCAGGCTTCGCCTCCCCTCTTTGGGGAGGAGTAAGTTTATTGCTTACTGCCTGAGGCGCTCCTACCGGGGAATGCCGACGGGGCTGCCCAGCCAATTTTTAATGGCCAGAGTGTTCACTTTCTCGGGCGCTGGCTTTTCAAACCCCACTTTCCCGACCTTGGGTCACATCTTACTTGTGGGAGTAAGATAAAAACTGGCCTTATGCCTAACTCCTGGAGATGAGTAAATCAATACTCATGGGAAACTATATCTATGGACTTCCTTTACTTTACTGGAAATCTTTCTTTCAGTCAAAGACCCCAAATGTTAGATCTTTCGGCCTCTTATAGGTATGGCCTTACGTGTAACCCTTTGAGGGATATATTCTAATATTTTAAAAGTAACTTAGAATAGGGGAAGTCTAATGCGATGCTATAAAATGACCTTCCTTGGCTTACAATCACAGATTCTTTCTTTTTTCTTGTTTAAAGAGCACTTATGGAAATGGGTGTCGGGTTTCATTCTTAGGGATTCATTCGTCTAAGAAAATGGTAAAAGTCGGTGGGGTCGGCGGGGCGTATGCCAAAGGGGGTAACCGAGCTGACACGGCTGGCATTTGGGGGCGAGAGGGCGGAGGTCTGTCCAATTGCGAACAGATGGAAAGCCGTTCTTAAACAAACACTCGCCGTGTATTATTGTGCGAGACGAGGGGGGGGCAGCATGTTCGACAAGGAGATGAATATACGGGAGAGTTGGCGGTTTGGAAATCCTTCCTGTCTTTCAGCCGATTCTTATTGCCCATTCTTTGAATCCTACAAACTGAATTAAACATGACTCCCTCCCAGTATACGAAAACGAAACGAATGGCATACTCCCCCCCCCCCAAAAAAAATAAAAGAGAGCTTCGCCATATGATTGTGAACAGAACCTCCGCCTAGGCGGTAGTTGTTCAATTGTGTCAACACAATTAGCAGGCAATACTGATATACTTGCTAAAGGTATCTTCGCCCCCCCCACACACACATACAGCGCCTTGTATTCTCAAATAGTCACCCATTTTTGTACCGACCAGGCTAAACGTTTTATAGAAACGCAATCAAGAGCAGATAACTATGGTTGTCTTCGTCATCTATGAATAAAGCTAACAAAACGAGACAAAAAAGCGTGAAAAGATCGCGAAATAAGCACGGAGGATTTTTCAGTTTGAGGTAAATCGTCTGCTCGAAATAACTTTCCGGTTGTATGAACAAGAAATTAGGGCGCTTCCAAAATTCCAAATTCCGGCCTTCGAATTCGCCACCATGACCCCTTTCTAATAAATACAGACTTAGTATAGTAAGGAAAATAGTGTATAAGTCATCCGTAATTAGAGTAAGGAAAGCAAAACTTTTAGATTAATAATGATAGCCGATGATGAATGATTAGAAATAAAAAAAAATAGAATACGTACATGTTATTTAAACAGATGTAAAAGGACCATAATTCCATTTAAAAGAAATCGATAATGAATAATATTGACTGTAATTCGGGCTATAATCGCCAAGTTTTTAAAAGTTTTAAAAATTTGTTTCTGTACAATTTGCACTGAAGATAGCCACACCAAGAAATAAATAAAGGCATAGGAGGATTTTACAAATATCTTGATGTTAGCCGAAACAATTGTCTGCAAAATAAAAAAAATAAGTTAGAAAAATGACGTGAATCTGTGCTCTGTGATATTGATGTCGTATTGAACTGCATAAAAATACTGAATATAGCATAGCTCTAGCTTTAAACTATTGAGCTATTATAAGTACTTTGTGTTACAAAACACACACAATTTCAAATAGATGCTTCTTAAAAAAAAAATGAATCTTAAAACACTTTATACCGATCACGTGCGCATTCACGATCTCATATTTGAAAGTGGGAAACAACAACAAACCCCTTTGGCCCGGCTGCAACAACAGAAGCCGGGAAGAAAAAAAAATACAAATCCGATGACATCAGGATATATGACACACCGAAGAGGCCAAGTTATTGGCGAAATATCTGTATCACTTTAAACTAACAAAAAAATGGAAGAAAAAAAAATCGGTTTCGATTTATTTTTCTTTTAAAATTGATATCGCATCTTTAATGCTTCAAAAGGTATTTATTTTACCTATTCCTTATATATATATATATATATATATATATATATATATATATATATATATATATATATATATATATATATATATATATCAATCTTGAAACGCTGGCGTATGTATATATATATATATATATATATATATCAATCTTGAAACGCTGGCGTATGTAGGTAAAAATAATTTTATATTTACTTAAAATTAATATTGTTATCAGCCCCTTTAAGAGATTGAAGTTCGGGGAAGTTAAAAATAGACTGTCACGTAGCTCTATGGCATGTTCCGACAACGTTCGTCGAACACTCTAAACAGTCTTTCCATATGTGACTCGCATAAATAGAACTTAAATTCCTTTTCTTAATCTCTCGTGGCCGTTTGGTTATGACGCTTGCTTGCGGAGTCTAATATGATTCTGTAACCGGGTTCGAATCTTGCAACCGTATTCGATTATTATTCTCTATACTTATGAGAGCAAAACCTTGAAACTCTGGCGTATGTAGGTAAAAATAATTTGACATTTACTTAAATATATATATATATATATATATATATATATATATATATATATATATAAATAAATAAAAGGTTAATACAACAAAAGATATAAGAGGCAACTAATATCTTTAATTAGTGAACATCCGGATAAAAATGAAGCTCAATATACTGGATAGAGCATTAATAGCATCAGATGAAGTGAAAGAATCAAATTTTATTACAATTCAAAGTTCAAGCAAAGTTATTGAAAGTCCTTAAACATGGGTTTTCAAAGAAAATTCTTCTCGTCAGAATCATTACCGCAGTGGAATTACAGCGAGTAAATAAAACTTTACTTTAAAAAAATAAAAATAAAAATATAATAATAATAAACAAAATTAATAATAAAATTAATAATAACAACAAAATTATAAAAAAAAATTAATATATGCAACACAAGTTGAAGAAGAATTTTCTTTGAAAACCCATGGCAATTAAGGACTTTCAATTACTTTGCTTGAACTTTGAATTGTAAATATATATATATATATATATATATATATATATATATATATAGCATTAGATAAAATGAAAGAATAAAATAAGCTGCGAATCACATTTTATTACAATTATTTTTGGCCGATACAACTTGTGTTGCATATATTAATTTTTTTTAATAATTTTGTTGTTATTATTAATTTTATTATTAATTTTGTTTATTATATATATATATATATATATATATATATATATATATATATATATATATATAAACAATACTACGCTAAATTTCAATGACCATGTCTCTATTCGTTTTTTTCTTTACAAAATCCAAACAGTTCGGTGCAATTTACAATCATTTCAGGCATATATAAACAACCAGTATTTCCATGATTTTCCACCTCTGCAGCTCGTCAGAAGCCCATACGTCGTTTCCAGAAGATACACTGAAGCAAAACACATAAAAGAAAAATACTAAAAAAAGCAACTTACATTGAACCTTGTTACTTTGAGAAAGCAATGGTTTATTACTCGTTGTCAGGCGGCCATCTTGCTTTTATAAAAGATAGCTGTGAAAAGTACGTATGATATTACTTACGTGACATTTCGGATTAGTTAATCATTAATGAAGCGTATTAAGAAAATTGTTTTTGAAAAGATAAATCAATTATAAAATTATCGTTGAAGTTAAAATGAGAAATGAAGTTATTTCAAAAAACAGATATACGAAAGTTAGGAACTAGAAGTGTGTCAAACTTAAGATTTAAAGTTACTACTTAATAAAGCCATCAGTACTTATAATATAATATAATATAATATAATATAATATATATGTATATATACACAAAGTATATATATATATATATATATATATATATATATATATATATATATATATATACACACACAAAGAATATATATATATATATACTTTGTGTGTGTATATATATATATATATATATATATATATATATATATATGGGAAATGAAAAAGGAAAAACCTAAAGATGTTTTTTTATGTATTCATCAACGTTTCGTCTTTATTTGTAAGACTTTCTCAGGATGATAATTTTAAGAAAAATGTCATGCAAGTACATGAAAATATTGGGTTGACATGATGGGTTAATGAGAAGAAGTAGTAGCCATTACTAGGAGCACAGGACCGAGGTCCGGGCTGAGAGAAGTCAGTGCCAGGGAATGAAATTAATGTGGATAGCTGTGAGTGAAAAAGTGGAGGGGTGGGAGTGAATGAAATTAATGTGGATGGCTCCTGTGCTCCCAGTAGTGGCTATTACTTTTTCTCATTAACCCATCATGTCAACCCAATATTTTCATGTACTTGTATGAGATTGTTCTTGAAATTATCATCCTGAGGAAGTCTTACACATAAAGACGAAACGTTGATGAATACATAAAAAAAAACATATTTTGGTTTTTCCTTTTTCATTTTCCATTACATTGCATTACCCTCATGCTTCCTTTCTCATATATATATATATATATATATATATATATATATATATATATATATATATATATATATATATATATATATATATATATATATATATATATATATATAACTTATACTACTTAAGTGATATGCTCTACCAATTAATAATTAAGATATGTTGTACCAATTAATAATTAATGAAGTGTATTAATAAAATTATTTAAGACTGGCAAAGTACAGTCAAGTGTTCATACCTAACCCGGCACAATTTACGTGCTCTTTTAAACGAACTGAAAAAAAGACAAAGATTGACTTCTAAATGCCAAGAAGCATTCGTCAAAATAAAAGAAGTCTTGACGTCGGACTTGTCTCTCACCCACTATAACCCAAACCTTGGCTTAATGCGACGCCAGCGACCCCAGCTCGTATGGCATCGGAGCATGCATTCTGCACAAGACGCCAGATGGATCTCACAAACCAAGATCACTTCTTTCTGCAGAAAACTACAACTTCGAAATTGAGAAGGAATCGTTAGACATAAACAATCAGTTACCATTTTTCGTTCTACAAAAGATCTGATTGTACATACAGCACATGGATTGCGGAGATGGCTAACAATCCTCTTAAATTATAACGTTAAAATAGAGTCCCTATGTTCTGAAAATCTCTGTTATGTCGGCTAACTGTCGAGATTAATCCCGAAACACAGGGGACCTCTTGAAGATACTGTGATTGCTTCGTTTTGAAGAGAAGGAGAATCTAAAATCACATCATGCAACAGAGTAAAGTCACTCCCTGTAACTCTCGACCAAATCAAACGAGAAGTTCTAAGCGATTAGTTTATCAGGCAAACCAAAACTAAAATTTGTGAAAACGACCAACAGACTTCAGATTTTTCTCCTATGCGACGAAGTACTGCTATGCAGTGAGTGAGCCGTCATTACCACAATCTACAAAGGAAAATTCCGAGAGATGTCCATGCTGGTCACCTAGGGCGTACAAAGTGTAAGGATATCGAAAACATCGTAAAATCCCGTAAAGCTAAAGCCCATAATGAAATATAGTCCTTGGTCTAAAACGGACTGACTATGATCCTGAGTACATATAGAATTTGGGTACAATTGAGAAAAGAATAGGAAATAGGATCTACATAATTAAAGGTCCCCAGTTACTCAAAAGAGACATTTAGATTAAATAAAAAAAACATGGGTGTCATTTACGATACTTTTGACATGCCAATACCGCAAGCGGCCAAAAAATAACGAATTGTATCGTCGTTAACCTAGAGAACAAAAAGCGTTAATACTTAGAAGGGTGTGTTATGGTAATTTACCCACGCGCGCATAAACTTTCCTCCCAGCTATAAATAGCAGCGTTCACTGCTCGTAGTGGAAGTCAATATTCCAGCAGACAGCCCTGACAGTCGGACCGAACAATCTTTCTAGTAACCATTTCATTTGTATATGTTTTGTACTACTGTTCTTTGATTTGTTTACTCAATACTGTGTCTTTCTTTCTGGACCCTAACAAGGCCACAAAAAAACACGGCCAATATTTGCCCAAACTGATTGACTGAACAGTTTTAAGTTTGTAACTTTCGTTAACACAAAATTATTTAAGTCAAAAGGAGAGCAACATCGGTTGTGTAAATTCTGTTTTCGCAGATTTCTCACAATTTTTGTTGTTCACGTGGGGGACTACGTGGACCTTGAAGGGGGGGGGGGGTCAGGGGCTTAGGGGCTTATTCGCTTATTGCCACCCAAATCCTAGAGAAGACCAATGACAAGCGACTGCTGCGATAACGCAGTCATTTGCAATAGCTATCGAAAAAGATGGACAATACTGGAAATCTGGGGAGAATTGTTGTCACTCAGACTCCAGGGAGCACCGCCGGTTATTATTAGTGAGTAATCACTGATTATGACCTGTGTGAGAACTCCTAGTGAGTAAATAATAATAACGATAATAATAATAATGATAATAATAATAATAATAATAATAATAATAATGATAATAATAATGATAATAATAATAATGATAATAATAATAATAATAATAATAATAATAATAATAATAATAACGATAATAATAATAATAATGATAATGATAATAATAATAATAATAATAATAATAATAATAATAATAATAATAAGTAAATAATAATAATAAGTAGATGATGATGATGATGATGATGATGATGATGATGATGATGATGATGATGTTTCGGGCCTTGTTACATCATACCACCAGTTACCCGGCTATGGTTGATCGAGTCCCGCTCCACATTCAAACGGCGTTTTTATATAAGCAATCTTCGTTTGAATAATGTTGAAATAAGACCTTTATTATAGTTGTGACTTATGTGTGTGTTTTAACCAATGGACAGGCGCGTCCGGTTGTTAGTGGTGTGAAATATTATCGCATATTTCCGATCTTTTTTTTAAGGGGAGGGGTGACAGTGGGGGCTTCAATCGTTTCCCGAGAATCATTTTCCTGGAATTCTGGCGTTCAAGCATCTCTCTAAGACGAAAATAAAAATGAAGACGAAGAAAAAGAAGACGAAGAAGAACACAGGGAGAAAGAAAAAGTAAAAGAAAAAGAACGAGCGAGAACAAGGCAGAAAAAGAAGAAAGGGTGAATGTAAAGAAGAAGAAGAAGAAGAAGAAGAAGAAGAAGAAGAAGAAGAAGAAGAAGAAGAAGAAGAAGAAGAAGAAGAAGAAAGAAGAAGAAGAAAGAAGAAGAAGAAGAAGAAGAAGAAAGAGGAGAAGAAGAAGAAGAAGAAGAAGAAGAAGAAGAAGAAGAAGGAAAAAGAAGAAGAAGGAAAAAGAAGAAGAAGGAAAAAGAAGAAGAAGAAGAAGGAAAAAGAAGGAAAAAGAAGAAGAAGGAAAAAGAAGAAGAAGAAGAAGAAGAAGAAGAAGGAAAAAGAAGAAGAAGAAGAAGAAGGAAAAAGAAGGAAAAAGAAGAAGAAGGAAAAAGAAGAAGAAGAAGAAGAAGAAGGAAAAAGAAGAAGAAGGGAAAAGAAGAAGAAGAAGAAGAAGGGAAAAGAAGAAGAATGAAAAAGAAGAAGAAGAAGAAGAAGAATGAAAAAAGAAAAAGAAGAAGAAGAAGAGGAAGAAGAAGGAAAAAGAAGAAGAAGAAGAAGAAGAAGAAGAAGAAGGAAGAAGAAGAAGAAGAAGAAGAAGGAAGAAGAAGAAGAAGAAGAAGAAGAAGAAGAAGAAGGAAAAAGAAGAAGAAGGAAAAAGAAGAAGAAGAAGAAGAAGAAGAAGGAAAAAAAGAAGAAGAAGAAGGAAAAAGAAGAAGAAGGCAAAAGAAGAAGAAGGCAAAAGAAGAAAAAAAGAAGTTGATCGTTTTGTGCGTCACACTAAAGTTTGAAATCGCGTTTTCATCATTAAACGCGCAGATTGAATGGACGCATCTTAAATAATGGATCCATTTTCGTTCTTCGTTCTACAAACATCGTTTAACTCACTGAAAAAGACATTTTTAAATCTTTGAATTTTGTATACTTTTTATTTTATTTTTCCCAAAATCTCATCTGCATCTTTCATTTATCGAAAAAACAACAAAAAAAAAAACGAAAAAAAAAAAACGGAAAAAAACCCCAACCATTTTTCTTTTTCTGGCTCCTCGGTAGCTTATCTTAATTTGTGTTATTTTACTGATAAACGACAAGGAACCTTCTGTCGTTGTCCACTCGATTCTTTCTAGCATTTAGTTTGATAAAAGTCGAGTCACTTCTTCTTCTTCTTCTTCTTCTTCTTCTTCTTCTTCCTCTTCTTCTTCTTCTTCTTCTTCTTCTTCTTCTTCTTCTTCTTCTTTATATTCACTCTTTACTTCCTTTTCTTCTTCCTTTCTTTTTTCTGTCTTGTTCTCGTTCTTTTTTTCTTTCTCTCTGTTTCTGCTTCATCTTTTTCTTCATCTTTTACATTCTTTTCTTCTTCTGTCATCACCGCTGTTTGACTCTCTTTCTTCTCTTTTTTCTTCTTCTTCTTCTTCTTCTTCTTCTTCTTCTTCTTCTTCACTTTCTTTTTTTTCATTCTTTTCTGTTTTTCAGTTCTTTCTATTTCTCTTTTTGTTGTTCTTCATTCACTTCGATTTTTTGTCTTTTTCTACTGTGTTTGTCTTCTTTCTTTCTTCTTTCTTTCTTTTTTCTTTCTTCTTTCTTTCTTCTTTCTTTCTTTCTTTCTCCTTACTTTCTTTGACTTCTATTTCTTTTTCTCCGTGTGTTATACCGTTTCTCTCTTCCTCCTCATCCCCTCATTCTTTTTTATGTTCTAATTCAATTTATTTTTATAAACCTCATTTGTTTAAAAAAAAAAATCTTTTTTGCACCTTCCATGACAAATAACAGATCATAACTAAGACCTCAAAGTAACTTCCGCTATGTTTAAATGTGACTCGCCTTGACGTAACTTTGATAAAAACATATTCATTTCTTTTAAACTATAGATCGTACAAATACTGAGAGTAAATCCAATTCTCGAGCGCGAGAAAGTGGGAATCATCCTCGAAGATAAGCGCTTAACATTGAGGGCGACAGCTTTTGAAGATAAGGAACAACAGCAGTATATATTAATTTAACAATTTTACTTAGACAAGTAATAAAGAATGATATACAGCAGAAAATGGTAATTTTACAGAATAAAGGGTTTACCGAATGCATGCTTTCGCAAGAACTTATCTAAGGAAGAGTGTTTACTTGCACACGTGGATCCGTCGATTCTGGCGTTTTCGTCGTAGAAGGACTAGCTTTTGCCTTCGAACTACCTTCCATCAGCTTCTGTCGCAAATGGCTGATGTCAACCAAAGTGGGGAAAACTGCGACCATCTTGTGGACGTTGTCACGATACAATCAACACTTGTCTAAGGTGGTAGAGTATTGATTTACTCATCTCCATGAGTTTAGGCACAAGGCCAGTTTTTATCTTACTCCCACAAGTAAGATGTGACCCAAGGTCAGGAAAGTGGGGTTCAAAAATTGCCTGGGTGTAGCCCCGTCGGCATTCCCCGGTAGGGGCGCCTCAGGTAGTAAGCAATAAACTTACTCCTCCCCAAAGAGGGGAGGCGAAGCCTGGGAGGGTGGACCTCCCAGAACTGCACAGGACATACCCATAGACCGGCGTAAATAAAGCCCCGAAGGCCAAGACAATACCAGTCTATGGGGTGTAGTATCCATCGGAAGAGATACTACACTTTGATCTTAGTCAAAAGGCAAAGAAAAAAAAGGTGGTAGAGTAACGGGGAATGTGTACAGAGAGTGTTGGCTACCTGCAACTGCTTTCTGTGGGCTTCTTTCGCAAATACGTCAACCGGTGGTAAAAGAGGGGGAAACGGGGTTGGCTCAGGGTAGTTGAGTTTATATAAGCTGGCCTCGTGGTCTCCAAAGGAGAAATAATTGGATTACCTTTACGGGTCAAGGGAGACAACTACCGACCAATGAATGTTATAAATTCCGATAAATTTTATAGAGAGGTTTTGTCATTCTCGTGAAATAGTAATAAAAATGATATTTTACTATAGAAAAACTAACGGATGAATAATTCAATCGATGAAGATGCTTAATTTTAAGCAATGATTTTCATTTGTGTTGCATATTTATTCAATAGAAATTGTGTCTGTCCTTCGGGGGGGGGGGGCACGCGTGAAGCTGTTTTATTGGATATTATTCCCTCGGATTACTGATACGTTCATAAAGACGGACAACGTCGGTGTTAACTTTAGCAATATCATATATTTACATAACTATGGATGGATCCATTTCCTTAACTATGAGTCGCATCTCTATCTACAAGCATTACACATGTTATCAGCAAATTCTAGTCAGCAACTGGAATCTAACTTGAAATCTTTTCTATATCGCTTAGCCAAGCTAACTAATCTTCCCTTTTTAACTAATCGGTCATCACTTATCAAGGCTAAACGCCACTCGAGGATAGGGGCTAATTAGATGAATAGATTGACAGTTGAATGCTGATGAATACTATGAGAGGATTTAATATCTCCACATACCACTCACTTGAAACAACAGACGACACTAGAAAAAAAGCATCCCCCTGCTCGTCAGAAACATCACTCATGAAATGTGAGGACTAAAGGACAAAATAAGTGAACGGAAGCGAGATTTACGAGGCTGCCGAAAGTAACCCCAAGGTCCACTTTTTACCCTCCATATATGGGCACAGCTGACCCCAAAGGTCATTACATGTCAATCATACCTAATAACCTTCTGAACCTGACAACTCATATCTGCAGTTAACTTTGCAACTATATTAGTGCTAAGAATAAGTCTTGAAGATAGAATGTTACGAAGATATGGTATTTATCTACCTCCCACAGCGATAAGATGTGACACAAGGCCGGGAAAGTTGGATTTGATAAGTCAGCACCCTAGAGGAAGAGCACTTATGACCTTTACAAATTGCCTGGGCAGCCCCGTCGGCATTCCCTGGTATGTGCGCCTCAAGCGATTAGCAATAAACTAACCCCTTCTCAAAGGGTGAGAAGGCAAAGCCTGGGAGGGTGGACCATCCTCGAACTGCACAGGACAAACCCACAGACCGGCGAAATCAAGGCCCGAAGGCCAAGACGATACCGGTCTATATGGTGTAGTATCCATCGGAACAGATACTACACTGTGATCCCAGCCAAAAGAATGTTACGAGGATATATTCGAGGAAAGTCGCATCTCGTATCATAGATTTCATTGTTTTACCTTTTTTTAAAGGTGAGACGGAATAGTTAACGTCATCGATTGCGTCATCGAGTGCGTCATCGAGTAGTGTGGAATCGATTTTTCAACCAATCGGGTTATTTATGAACTAATACTGTTTTTCATGTACTAATAAAAAAAAGTATGTACTAATAGATTTGACGGTTGTCAAGTGAATAACGACACGGACTGACGACCTGGGTGTGCCAAGTTCGATTCCAGTCTGTTCCACTTTCACTTGCCAACAACAAAGTTGTACCATGTTGATTCACACGAATTTACTTTATGTACTAAAAAGTCACCGCTTATCAAGGCCCAGAAGCCACTCGAGGATAAGAGTTAATGAGTTTGTTAGGTGGACGGTGAGACACAGCACTGAGGGTTGGTAACGATTGGTAAAACTGGGAAAATCTGATTATTTAAGAAGATGGCTCAACAAGAATTTGTTAACAAGAAGTTCTTGGGAAGAAACTTTGCTCATTAAAGTATCGCTTAGTTTTAGGTTCACAGAGAAAGAAAAGAAAACTATTTACAGTGGTTGTAGCTAGACGAGTTTTTGTTGTGAAAATAACGATAGAGTAGAAAAAGACAAGCAACGTCTCTTCCGTGCGAAAGAGGTGGCAGGAAAGTGAAGGGGGCATCCTCCACAAGATTTAGATATCGGTGTTGTACTCTGTCAAGGCAGGAAAGGATGCTCTGGGCAGCACCTCCCCAAATGTGGCAACAGTACCTCCCCATCTTAGGGCGTATTTGACTCTTATACGGGTAGAGGATTGTGTCAGGATTGAGATACTTTCTGGAGCGGTGGAATGATCCAACCATTTTTGTCACGACCGTAGCAATATATTTGATGTAAGAGATATGGAGTGAATATCAGTCCTAGAAGCTGATCAAAACAGGAGCATTCTTCCAGGAGAGATCCATTCATTTCAATTGGGGCAAAGTGAGGATCCAAGCGTTGGTGGTGGAAGGTATAAATCTGCACCCCTCAGATATGGGTAAAAAAAGGTGTGTTCTATTTACCGTATATAAGGAATCGCTTACAACAGGTATTGGGTTTATAAGTCATCACATTTTGGTTTATTCAATTCATTGGTTTCAATCTTCTCATAATATTCTTCATCAGTCAACTGATAATCTATCCATCTCATTAAAACTTATCCTCGAGTGACTTTTTGACTTTGATGAATGGTGAATCATTAGTAAAAGAATTAATTAAATTTAAATTTCAACCGCAGATAATCAGGGATAATAACCTAATACCCGAGAGTCCAACGTTCAAACTCATCGGCCTAACATTCACAGGTAACATGAGTTGGAACAAATACATAGAATACATTGCCAAGGGTGCTGCAAAGAAGGTGGACTCCCTCTACCGAGCTAGAAAACTTCTCACACCTAACAGTATCCTATATATCTACAAAGCCAACATCCGCCCATGCATGGAGTATTGTTGTCACATCTGGGCTGGTGCACCATCCACTAGTCTCCCCCTCTTAGACAGGGTCCAAAAAAAAAAGTATCTAATCTAATAGATTCCTTACCATCCAGCAAGCTCCAGCCCATGTCCCATCGCCGCAATGTTGCATCCTTGTGCTTGTTTTACAAGTACTTCAATGGAATGTGCTCCGATGAAGTTGCTGCTCTGGTGCCCTCTCGACGTAAATACACTAGACCAACCCGACAATAAGCTAAGTCCCATCATTCTCTGTGGAGGTCCCCAGATGCTGGCTTTTGAAACTCTCACCCTGCTCCCTGTTTCCCCGACTGTACCGACATGTAGAAATTTAAAACTAATGTGAACTTGAATCTCGCTGCACAGCTCCCGATTTAGGATGACCTCCTAAACTCTCACCCTAATTCTCAATAGCCCCTTACGTATACGGTGGCAACTTGCCTTGTTTGAGGTGAACTATGTTGAAAATAAGATAAAATAAATAACCATATGTAATGAAGCGTTTACAATAAGTTAATTGTGTTTTCCTAAAAAGGGTTGATTTGCCGTTAAAAGAAAACGCAAACTAACCTTTAAAAATATAATTTTACTTTTCTTTTTTTTTTGCGATTTATCACGACATACTGGTGTGTCATGGCACACGCGTTGGGCACCCCCGTTCTTGGACGATGAAAGATGCGTGGATATGTTTAGAATCTCTCGGTCATCTGTCATGAACTGACAACGTCATGGACTGACGACTACTACTACTACTGGTAGTAGTAGTAGTAGTAGTAGTAGTAGTAGTAGTAGTAGTTGCAGGTGGCTGTCAGGACTCTTTTGCGGGTGGCTACTGTTTCATTCTTCAACCAATATTTTTCTTTCTTTTTCTACCCATTATGACCTGTCATCGTTGTCCAGCAGCGGCCATTTACAGAAACATCTTCAAATTCTTTAGAAACAGTGCCGTTGCGAACCGTTGACTATAATAGTGTTGTTTTTTTCTTTCTTCTTTCTTTTTCCTAGACTTTGAACACATTTTCATTTCTTCATTCTTCTTTTTTTTTTCATTCTTTCTTTTTTCTTTCATTCGTTCTTTCTTTCTTTTTATCTTTTTCTTTCTTTCTTTTTATCTTCTTTCTTTCTTTTTTTCTTTTTATCTCTTTTCTTTCTTTCTTTTTATCTTCTATCTTTCTCCTGAACTATGAATGCGTTTTTCTTTCTTTCTTTCTTTCTTTTTATCTTTTTTCTTTTTTCTTTCTTTTTATCTTCTATCTTTCTCCTGAACTATGAATGCGTTTTTTTTTCTTTCTTTTTAACTTTTTCTTTCTTTCCTTTGTTTTCTTCCTTCTTTTCCCCCCTTTTTCTTTCTTTTTCCCTTTGTTTTCTTTTCAAACAAATCTATATTGACTTAATTTCTTCCCTGATTTCCCTTTCCTCCCATTTTCATCTATTGGTCATCCTTCCCCTCCATTCGCATTTACAACCTTCCTTCTGTCTATTTTCTGTGTGTACCATGACTTGTTGGCGTGGGGGGGGGGGGGGTCGTTGGTGGTGCCCGAGGGGGTCGGAGGAATTCATGAGGTCATTTTGCTCGTTCACCCATCATCACATCTGCTGTTTTAGAACCGGTGTACTACTTCATTTATAATTTAGTCAATGATTTATGCAAAGTTCTTGTGGAAGGCTGCCTGTTTAAACGAGGTGGGCGGTCAAGTAGACGTGACGGGGTGGGGGCATCGGTGGTGGGATGGGGGGGGGTCAGGCAGGATTCGCACGGTTACTTTATTTATTCTGCTATTCTCAAAACTCAAAGTAAACAGGGTAGACCATTTTTTTTTGGTTTGATGGCATCAATTTTGACATATTTGACTCTGGACAAATTCCTGGTTTGAAACAGGAATATTTTTTTGCGGTTCTTTCTTAAGATGCGACCGGGCATCTTTATAGAAGAGGTCCTTTCCGTCTGTCGGTCTGTCACGCTTAAATTTAAAAATTGCATTTTCATCGCAAAACGCGTAGATTGGATGGACGTATCTTATTTTAGGTTTGTCTGTTTTGTTTTACTTTTTCATTTAATGCCGAATTTGATCATTTTGGTTAAAGTTGTCATCATTCAAGTTTCTTACATCTTCTGTGATCTACATATCTCCTGTGATCTACATATCTTCTGTGATATATATCTTAACTAAATTTCCAAGGGACTAATCGTTCGTCTAATAGTCGTCTAGATCAGCGATTGCAAACTTTTTGAACTTCATGAACTGTACGTAAATAAACATGTATACTTTAAAAGTTATTACAAAAATGGTTATCTCCCTTTCTTCCTGGGTGGTTCTCTTCTTGTCCATCACGACACCCCTCTTATTCTGAAAAAGCCATTTTGATTGGATAATACGATTTTCCTTGACCAATCAACAGACACTTAATTTTGGCGGGCTGAATAAAAAAAAACCTTTAATCTTCCTCTTTTTGAATATAATCCCATCCTGACAACAAGTAGGGAATATTTCTCCTTAATTTGAGTATGACAATTGGAACCTGAGTAATTCAAGGGGTCGTCTAATTTTCTTGGACGTTAAAGAACTTTTTATTATTAGTTGGACTTCTTAAAGCCGCAAACTCAATTAGTTTTGCAAGACTTTTCTGTATTTTTATTTAATTTAACAATATTAATACATATTTCCCTCTATCTCTGTCTACAGTGTCTTCAATCTTTCTTTCAGCATTTTCCGACTTCGGCAAGTGAAACTGAACTGTTCTCTTGCTAAAACATTATGAAGTTGGTGCACCACTAATATGAATTTTTTAAAATATGCATACAGTTATATAACAATTTAGATTGGAAAACTTTTATTTTATTGATATGAAATGTACCGTAAAAAAGGTAACAAAGTTAGATATTTTGAGATTTTGTCCGTCCGTTACAATTATTTTAACGTAATTAATACATTGCGGAATTAAACTCATTTTGAAATACCAAAGATCTTTACTGCGTTTTGAAATGGTCAGTATTGCATTAATAGTAAATAATAAATTCCAAACAAATACAGCGGATGCCATGACCGGAAATCGAAACCGAAACCTTGTGATCTCTAGCCTCTACCAACTGAGCTATTTTCGACTTTCTTATAAATAGATCTTAAACCAGCATTTTAACAGAATAATTATTGCTTTGGTGCTACGTCACAGATTTATGACTTACGACATGTTTCAAAACATGAATTATAGATCCTATTTAACCCACAAAAGTGACCTTAACAGATGTGATCACTTAGGGTCAGAGTGCACCTGAATGGGGATAGACAGAGATTAGACAGTTGATATGGTTGGGAAATCGGGAAGGCATAAGCAATAATAATCTTTTAAAAATAAATGAATGGGTAAACATTATCAATAGCGGTCAAAAAAAATTTGAATAGTCCTAAACAATTTATTTTGCTTTAACTACGTATTGTATGTAGTTCTTTCAAAATTATAGAATCCGCCCAGCCTAGCAAAAATATGCGATCGGAGGGAGCGTGGATTTGCTAGTTCTTTAAATTAACTTAATCGAAACATTAAAGTTTATTCACGTATTACACAATTTTTGTGTTTTTATATTTGTTCCGGTTTCCGTGGACCATAACAATTTTTGCGCGGACCACCAGTGAAAGTCCAGGTATTTAATCGCTTCCCACTGCAGCAATGTGTGACACGAGGTCAAAGAGTTGGAGAAGAGTCAAGCCAGCGCCCCTAAATAGCAAAAATAGCCTGGGCAGCCCTGTCGGTATTCCCCGGTCAGGGAGCCCCAGGCAGTAAGCGATGAACTTACTCCACCCCAAAAAAGAGGGAGGTAAGGCCTGGGAGGGTGCACCTCCTAGGACAACTCAGGACGGTATACCTCAGTCCGGCAGGTAAAAGGTCACTGAAATGAACCAGTTCCTGTCGGACTGACTGTCGAGAATGAATCCTCGACTGGTATTACCCTATATCGACGTCCTCAATCAACCGAAGTTAATGAGAGACTGACCAGTGTGATCCAGATAAAGAATCTCTTCCCCTCTTTCTTGTATTTGGTAGATGTCGTCGCTATTTTGTGACGTCATCCACTGTGCCCGGTTATTCCCCCCTGTTTTATAACGTCATCCTTTAGTGACGTTATAAATTTGACAACGTCATCAAGTGAACACAATGGCAAACAAACAAGCAAGATCCACAGAGTTTTAGTGTAGATAAGTTTCGTAGGCGTAAATAGTTTGTAAACGATAGATCCTATTTAACCCATAACAGATATGATCACTTAGGGTCAGAGTGGACCTGAGTTGAGATACACAGAGTTTAAGTAGTTGGTATGGTTGGGAAATAGGGTAGGCAGAAGAATAAAATTTTAAAAATTTAAAAGGTCGAAAGAGCTGGGTAAGATGGGTTTCGGAATGGTGTGTGATATGCGCATGTAGGGGTAATTTTTTTTTTACTTCAGGGTGTCCGGTGCAGTTTGGTACCGTGACCAGGATCATCATATTTGATCCACGCAGTTGATATGTCACGTTTACATTTGAAAAGGCATTTTAATCGGTAAACGCGCAGATTAAATGGACGCTTCTTAAGAATCGATGAGTTTTCATTTTAATCTATTTTTAAGTTTCTTTTTAATTTATTAGTTTCTCTTTGTTTTTTATCTGTTTTCGTTGTGATTCGTATGTAAAAAAAAAAGGTTTTAAAATCACAAAAACGTCAACAGGTCAAATCGGAATATCATAAAACAATAAAAGTCTATACAAACTCAAAATGTCACAAACATATCAAAATGTCACTAAATGAAATTAAAATATTAAAAAAATTAAAAAGTCACATTTTTTTTAAATCACAAATTTTTTTTAAAGATCACAAATAAATTAAACAGGTCGCATAAAAAATCATAAAAAATAAACAAAAGTAGAAAAAAAATCAAGAAATACCTCCCCCCAAAATTTTTAATCGCAAAAGCAAAAAAAAAAAAGTCCTGCAAGAGTTGGCGGAGGTTTGTACTCTTTGCTTTTTATGAAACGTGCTGTTATTTCATTTTTACTGTTTTATTTGAAGAATTTGTAATATGAGAGCGAGTAAACAATTAAATGAATCGCTAAGTAGATAGGCGTTGCGTTGAATTTTTCGTAGCTTAAAAAAAAGGGGGCAATGATCGATTGCTCTTTTCACCGGCAGATTTACAACATATATGGGTAGGGCAGAATAGTTGATTGAATCGACGACAACAGAACAATCGCTGGGCGAGGTTAATAAATGAGTCAACCTTTGCTTCTTAGGAGAGGGAGAAGAGGTAGAGGCTTTTGTTATCAAAGAAAAAATGTGTCATCAAATGGTCAAACAGGAAACAATGGGGGGAAACCCCAATGAAATCACCTGCACTGAAAGAAGGAAGTGATTTCGTTTAAAATCATAGTTTTAAGTTTCCAGAAAATAGCGCTCATAATGTATATCACATGCTTGAGTTTTACCGATTAATTGACACTCAAATGTTGAGAGTTCAATTCCGGGTCGCGGCATGTTATTTTTTATTTTATTTTTTTGTGTGATTACTTATCGATTAAGCACTTATAATTTTCACTTACAAAAGAAAAATTTAAAATTTATAATTTAGAAGAATTATATATTTAAATTTTACGAGTTGAGTTCATTTCACAATGTAACGCTATCGTAAATGATTGACCCCTCTCCCTCCTTTGATTTGATTGTTTTGTGCTTACAATCGGTACTAAGTGTTGTCTGTTGATCAAACATGCAGGAACTGACAAAGATCGTAAAAGACAGCAAATATTTGATATCGAAAAGCCGAAGGTGCAACCAACATTTCGGTTTGGTTGTTTTGTTTTACGGCATATCAACCCTTTTTGGATCATTTAATGCCGAATCTGGTCATTTTGGTGAAGGTTTTTATGCTTCTAGTTCTTTATATGTTTAAATATTTATTCATGGTGTTTGTTTGGTTGAAAGGGGAAGGGAGAGAGGTAAAGGGGAGGGAAATTGTGTTTTTTGTTTTGGATTTTGCAGAACATGATTGAGTTTTGCAAAAAACAAAAAAAAACAACAAAACATCAATGTTTGGTGCATTTTAAGTCAGGAAGTCAATAACTTCAGACAGCCTGATTTGGTAGCGCCAGTAGGTTCTATTTGACCCATAGATGGGGGCCTTACAGGTACTACCACTCCGGGCCAGAGTGGACCTGGGAGCAATGGCAACTAAGGGGCAACTCCACATTCCCCACAGCTCCCAAATGGAGGCCTCACCACTGGTAGTTTTTTTAAGGTCATACTCAGGACCAATGGTCATATTGTCCCTATTGGTTTACCTATATATTATTATATAAGTTAGGTACGTTTATATATTTGTATGTACAGGATTCGCTCCTAAACTAATTAACCGATCATAATAAATTTTGGAACACAGCTGCTAGTCATAAGCGTTCCAAATGTAGGCTATATTTAATATAATTTAGTTTTATGCAAAATCGGTAAACAGGGGGGGGGGTGAAACTATTCCTGAAAATTCACATATCTCCGATTTTTGTGAAATTTGATCAATAATCCCCAGATTTCAGTTTCTTTGGAGTATTTCAAAGGGTTTTTAGGGGACATTATATGGACACAACCTCCCATTTAAAAATTCAAATATATCAGATTTGCTTTGAATTGTATCCATAGTCATTAGACATTAATTAACGTAGATTCCTTGAATTTCAGTTTCTTCTGAAGATCCCTTAAGCTTAAGCCTTAAATTTGAGATATTTTCTAGAATCAAAATCATGTTATGGATTTTGATCAAAATTGGAATAAGGATTCTAGACATGAGGTTTAGTTTGATTATATCTAGATTTTAATCTTCGCAAGCGGAGCATAAAAGTTATGTTTTTACTGTTCTATTCGGGGAATTCATTCTCCCCGTCCTGGGACGGGTATTCTTTTTCTCGTGGTCTTTTGTGATCGATAGATTTTTAAGCTTTTTAAGCTTTTTAAGCTTTTTAAGCTTTTTAAGCTTTTTAAGCTATCGATCACAAATCTGTTTCGCCAATCATATAAGGCAAATATTCGACTTTGTTGTTAAAAACAAAAAAAATATTTTTTAATCTATTTCATTGAATGCTATATTTAATCCGATCAACAGTTTTAGCTTTGATTTCTAATATCGCAGAGGAAGTCGGAGGAACTAACTAACAGCTAATTTATTCGATACTTAATTGTGAAAATTTCGTTGCATTTTGACTAGAGAAAGAGAGAGGTGGAGAAAAAGAGAGGGAGAGAGTGTGTGAGAGAGAGAGAGAGTTAAGTTTATGTATTTAATAGCACCGCAATTTCGTACCTTTCGCCGCGGGTCAATCGGTTAGCTCGCCGTACATAGGGGCAGAGTTTATTAGTTCGAACCCTACCCAAGGCATAATTATTTTCACTCTGATTTTGTTAAAAAAATCAACTTAAACATTTCAAACTATAATATTTAGAAGATTGTTAAGTTTCACTTTTATTTCTTCTGTAATTAGAGAAATTAGGAGCTCGGGCGACACCGGATAGCCTTGCTCGTTCAACATGTAACACTAATTAACGATCATTGGCTTTCCAAAACACGTTCATCCGCATCTAATTATTGTTTATATTCATAAAACCTTTCCTCTAATTTGTAGGACTAAACAATAGTAATTTGCAACGGTTTTCGAGTGTGGGGGGGGGGGGTCATATTTATAACAACAATAGAGTGTCAAAATGATCCCCGACTTTCTGGCACATCAACACTTACACGAGTTGACGACAACTAAACACACTAATAGTAATTCATAGTGACTACGTTAGTCATACTATCCTTGGAAATGTCCTCTTTTTCACACAAGTTTCCTGGATCAAAAAAGCATAAATAATTGTGTTCACACCGATTTCAATTTGGGGTTATCGATTAATTATAAAGTTGTAAAAAAGGGGAACGTTGTCCCTATCTAATATTTAAGACACGAAATGAAATACCAAAACCTCTTAATAACAACAGCGAAAAGGGTTAAATAGTTACCTATACCGTTTGGTTTAGGTGGAAGAAAGTTGGACAGTGTCCGAGTGAGGAAGAGGAAAATAAGAAGTTCTTAGGGCTGCCGAAAGTCTGAGCAGTTATCTTCAGGCGAAGATAGTAGTTGTTGGAACGTCCAGTGGACAGGGGCAGAAGAGAGAGGAAGAAGTGTTTCCTCGTTGCTTGCAGGAGTCTCTCTGTTGACTGACCGTGAGTCCCAAAGGGTCCAAAGTAGTTCTTCGGCCGACAGAAGGAATCCATTCGCCCTGCAGGCTGATTGGTCAAGTGTGTGTGACCAGCTCACTCAATGAGAACGTGTTTCGGAGGGAAAAAATAGGTCTATGTTTATGACCGCTACAAAGTTGCATAACGAAATGAACCCTCCATCATAAATGACTAAATCCTATTATAATGTCTGTAACCGCACCACAATTGCGTTGTCGAGATTATCAACTCATTTTTCAGATGATTTTATTTTTTAATTGTAATAAAGAAAGCATGTCTTGTACTATTTCCGCTTTTTAAACCAAAAAAAATCACTTTCCACATCAATTCAATATAAACAACATCAATCGTGGTTCACATGGGATGCTGAATGGTATGTCCGATTAACTTATTGAAGTTTTAAACTGATTATAATAAATAAGTTACGAGTATTATAGATTTCTAGTTAGATTAGCTATATTTTTATATTTTTATACATATTCAAAATAGTTTTGTGGATAAATCTTAACGCAAAACAATAAAACAGAACTGCAATTGTGTTACTTACTTTTTAAAAGTTTATTTCAGTAAATTTTACAATATTAAATAGAAGTGAGTCGCTGTCTCTCTTCTATCATTTGCATAAGTTGAAGAAAGTTATCGTCTGCTTTTAATTTAACGGAAATCACCGAAATTCCAAGAATAAGCTTCGTATCTTTATCATAGATGGTCGGTTACGAAAAAAATAAAAACACTGTTTTATCGTTTCAAACGCTGCTGCTGCTACTACTACTACTACTACTACTACTACTACTACTGCAACAACGATTCATTGTTTATTTTATTGTTTTAGATGTACGAATTAAATAAGATCTTGTAAATTAACTTTTTGAGAATTTATTTTGGTTTTATTTTCTTAATTTTATGAATGTAAATTAATTTTCCACTTTCAATGCATTTAATCATGGTAGGTGACGGTGGTTAAGTGGATAACCACGCGAACTGACGATCTGGGTGTGCCAAGTTCGAATCCAGTCGATTCCATGATAATACTTTCACTTACGAATGTTAGCAACCATTACGTGGTCCCTCCTGCAATAATACCAAACAAGCCCCGCGTGGCGAGTGTAAAATGCAATAAATTTGGACAATTTGGGGCATTTTTGACCCCCTGGGGGCGCGAACCAGAATTTTTCTGAGGTCAAGGATGCTCATTTTATATCCAGAACAATTGCCTCTACATTTTGGCCAAGTTTCAGAAAAATTGAATGAATGGATCAAACGTTATGGGAGAAAAGGGTCATTTGTTGCCATTTTAGGGGCTTTTGACCCCCTGGGGGCGCGAACCAGATTTTTTCAAGGTCTGCGATACTTATTTTCTATTAGGAACAATTGCCTCCACATTTTGGTCAAGTTTCAGAGAAATTGAATGGATGGATGAAAAGTTATGGGGCAAAAGTGTCATTCTTTGCCATTTCGGGGCCTTTTGACCTCCTGGGGGGCTAACCAGATGTTTTTTTCAAAAATCGGAGAATGTCACTTTCTAACCTGACCAAAGTTACAACTTCATGCAAAATTTCAGAGAAATTCAATGGATGGTTGCGGAGAAAAATCCGGACGGACGGACGTGCCTCAAAACATAAGTCCCCCGATTTTATAAATCGGGGGACCAATTAAAAGTTAATCCCTTCTGATTCATGCGAAAATACTTTACTTACTATTAAGAAATGTAAAGTAAGAAACTGATCATGTGAAGATGTGTTGATTCGAATTTTTATAAAAATTAAATGATATATATTTTAGAGGAGATGTCATACTGAAAACCTTCACTAAGCATTTGTTGCGTATATAATCAGAATATTTTAAAATCTAAAAACATTATGGTGAAAACAAACCAAAAACAATAGTTGGGTGTTTATCACCCAACTTAAAATAACAGAAAATATCACCTTTCTGCTCGGTATAGTGTAATCAGTGACGGTATACATAGCTCTGACGCTCGGTACACAGTTGTCGTAAATGGAACACCGGCTGTGTAAGCATAATGACTCATTCTATGTTTGTATGTATCAAGATTGCATTAAGTAATTATACAAGATGGTTTTAGTAAAATATGACAGGATATTTTCCGAATAGATCTGCCCAAGGAACATTTACTTGTTTTATTTGTTGCTAAGAGGAGCACCCGGCGTTTCCTGGCAATTGTTACCAATGAATACTATAATACGATTGGTTAAACTGTAGTCACTATTTTACCCAAAGCGAGGAGGGATTGGGGGTTCATACATTTCCTGGCAGTATTAGTGCGAAATTGAACACAATAGATCCGATAGTGTATTTCTATAGCCTGCGGTGGTATCCATTGGCTCAATCATGAACCCCACGATTATTTCGTTTGAATGGCTTGGATTCCGCCCAAAAGTGACTTTCCGTAAAACGCTTATCAGTAGATTTATTTCGCCGATCGTTACTTATAACTTCCAATGTCCCATCATGGCGGATTTTTTTTTTTTTTGCCAAGCGAAGTCGAGCAAAAAGCTTTTAAAAGATCTAACCGACATATAAGCTGTTCATGACAGGGTGGAGGGGGATCTCCTTGTGAAGGACCAAGTTGGCACAGGCCTTCGAAATTGTGGAGTGGAGCGCTTACTGATTGCAGTCATAAGTCGATTTCGCCTCATTCGTAACTTGGAAAAGATGCAATAAAAAGCAAACATGCAGATAATTCATCTATTTATTTCACTTGTGAGTCACTTTTTAAAAGTCGCTGAGTGAAACACGAGGTTAGTATACAGGTGGTCGTATGGGACTTCGTTTCCACGGTGACCTGGAAAAGGGAACAACTTCTAACAGGCCGAAGGAACGTAGAACGCGCTCAACTAATTTCTGAATTGAATTAAATAATATTCGACGCCGTTCGTAGTCATCCATTCATCCCTATTCATGTTCCCGCTACGAATAGGAATACATCACTATGACGGCGGCCAGCGACAGAGTTCACACGTGGGAATTCACATAAAGCCACTAGACGCCGACGAAAAGAATATGCGATATATATATATATATATATATATATATATATATATATGTCATAGATTATTTTTAAACAAACGTTGTTCTCAACTATTTTCTATCTAGATCACATATGTAAAATTTGAGTTATTCAATTATCTGAGAAATGTTTTTTTTTAAATCATTATCGATTATTTTCAGTTTATATAAAAAAATGACTTATGAGTTTTGATAAAATACTTTCGTTCAATTATATAGTTTTTCGACAGTTTTTTTGCCAAAAGATACCCGTTTATGAATGTCGTTTTTTTTTCAAAATTTTTAACTAGAAGATCAAATCGAATTAATGACATTTCCTTGCAAAATTGTATTCTGGGATTAACGTTTGACTATGTGTTAAACATACAGATACGCTCTTAATGGGTTCTAGTCAACTGAATATTTAAATCCCATTAAAATAACACTACCTTTTGATAGGTTTCAGTCCACTAAATATTTATATCCCATTAAAATAACATTACCTTTTGATGGGTTTAAGTCCACTAAATGTTTGTATCCAATTAAAATAACCTTACCTTTTGATGGGTTTCAGTCCACTAAATATTTATATCCCATTAAAATTACCCTACCATTTAATGGGGTTCAGTCCACTAAATATGTGCATACCATTAAAATAACCCTACCTTTTGATGGGTTTACGTTCACTAAATATTTATATCCCATTAAAAATAACCCTACTTTCTTATTATAATAGATATGTAATGTTTACATGCTTATAACGAATAACTCGGCCAGAGTTATCCCACTTCTGACAAAAATAGGATTAGACTCTCAAACACCGTGGTTAACATTAGATATTGTTGAAAACTCTCGCACCACCGTCACCTAGTGGAGAATTCAGACAAGATTTCGTGCTGATTAACCCTTAAGACGCCCTATCTAACCAACCGGATGTGGGTATGTCTACTACAAAAAAAAAGAGGAGACAACGGGAAAATGTAATTTGATTTCAAGAGACATGGCCATTATGTGAATGAACCTAAACAAGATTCGAGAATACAGGGATCAAAACGTTGCGAATATGCCAGTGGTTTTAATCCTTGATTAAAACTTTCCATTTTCACTAAATTCATACTTTCTCGTTAAAGGACCCAGATAGCACCCAACTAGACCAACCCGACAATCAGCTAAATCCCATCCATTCACTGTGGAGGTCCCTATATGCCGGAGAGCCTTCTACTCCAATAGCCTTTTTCCTCGTGCTGCCGGCCTCTGGAACTCCCTCCCTGCTCCCTGTTTCCCCCGACTATATCGACATGCAGAAATTTAAAACTAATATAAACAGACATCTCGCTGCACAGGTCCTAACATATGATGACCCCCCCCCCCAAAAAAGCTTATACCCTAATTCTCAGTAGCCCCTAATGTCTACAGTGGCGACCTGCCTTGTTGGAGGTGAACTATGTTAAAAACAAGAAAGAAAAAAGCGCACGTATAAGCTCCATCACTTGCGAACGCATTTCTACACCCTAGCAGAACAAAGGTAGGCCACACGTACACAGATCTACAAGAAGTTTCATTTTTTTTTTTTGTTCTCCTTTGGCGTCGAACAATCGACTAAACTAATGGAGTGTGAATGAAACATGCGATCCCTTATTTCGCTTCGTTGAAGACAGAAAATGATGATGGCCGCCGTCAGTTGCTTCGGGGAGAGAAATTCTCGACATATTGTCTGACTGTCAACAACTGTGAGATGGTTTTGACATTCTTAAAGCTCTGCACGTGCGAAAATGACTTTTCTCTCTGTTTTCTCCAAGAAGGACCATTTCTTTCAAAAGCTTCCACACTGAGTCAGAGAACGTTAAATTAAAATAAAAGAAGGGAAGACGACAAAAAAAGGGCGGGAAAGCGATGTTGACCCTGATTTTGTTGCGTCCTCGCTTTGTCCGTGGGTAAGTCGGTCGGTTGATCAGTCACGCTTCAAGTTGAAATAACGCATTCATCGCTAAGAGCCGAGATTGAACGGACGCATCTTATTTCATCGGAGTACAACCACCTATATTTGTCGGCCGGTTTGTCACGCTTCAATTTTGAATAAGCATATGTGTTTGTCTGTCAGACTTAAGTCTGAAATAGCATTTTCGTCGGTCTGTCACGCTTACATATAAAATGCCATTTTCGTCTGTCTGTCACGTTTAAGTTGTAAATAGAATCTCTATTGATATGTCACGCTTAAGTTGTTAATAGCATATTTGTTGGTCTGTCACGCTTAAGTTTGTAATAGCATATTTGTTGGTCTGTCACGCTTAAGTTTGTAATAGCATATTTGTTGGTCTGTCACGCTTAAGTTTGTAATAGCATTTCCATCGCTAAACGCGCAGATTGAATGGGCGCATCTTACGAATGGATTCCTTCTTGTTATTTCTGTGTTTTGTTAAGCTCTCAAGATCGAGGGCTAGTGACAGGGGGGGGGGCGATAGAGAAAACGTGAATTTGAGGCAAGGAAGATAATTATTCAGAACCACCGGCAAATGTTCCGACGTTGACCTCTCCTTCTCGTCCTCTTCATCGAACCTATCACGACCAGGTCACAGAGGGGTCACATTTCAAACCTGCGGCCACGTTTACGCTTGATATTATTCAAAGTTGAAAGCGCATTCGGTGTTGTCGGCGTAGTCATTGCAAATGACGTCAGTTCTTCTTTTTTTGTTCTTGCCCCTCCTCCTAATCGTAAAGAATTGCGTGAAACCACGCTGAACGTGAACTGCGAAACAACGCGAGACTTTCAAGATCCCATAGTTGTATTAGTTTCAGTTTTATCTATTACTAGCAAATGAAAGTCATATTTCCTTTTGTCTGTGTCTGTGTGTCCGATTAAAACTCAGAAACAACCAAAGATACACTTACAACACTTAGATAAGTATAATGGCATAACAACCGAGACCCCTAAAGACGCACTAACCGGTGAACCTCGAAAATCAGTCCCCGCTTCATTACCTTCCCGTTAGATTACGTTCACATTTCTTCATTGGCATCATGCTTTCGAGTTTCATGTCAACATATAAGCATTTTGTTCGTGTTTTTGCTTTTCATTGAATACTTCATCATTATAATCCGCTATATCACGTCCACGTCCACATACAACCATTTTCTTGGTGCTTGGCAATATCCTATACTAGATCCGTTTGTATTATGAAGTTTACATAAATAAATAATTTGTAAACACTAAACAAATACATAAATTTTAGACAAAAACAAATTTTCGTTAATAAATATTTTTTGTAATATAAGTATGTTACGTAAACATAAAAAAAATTCCAAGACTTTTTTTTTAGATAACATTACAAAATTTCTAATTACAAAATTCATAAATATGAAAAAATGTAATGAACAAATCTCATGACGTTATTGTATTTAGTTTTTTGAATATGAATAACAAACATTTTGTATGTAAAAAAAAATTTCATTTAAGTATTTGTAAAATTTTTTTAAATTCATGATGTATGTAATTTATTTAAATTTATTAAATTTATTTAATTTTACTAAAACAATGTATGATGTATGAATTTGTTTAAATTTATTTAATTTATTTAATATTACTAAAAAAATTATGATGTATGTAATTTATTTAAATTTATTTAATTTATTTAATATTACTAAAAAAAAATATGATGTATGTAATTTATTTAAATTTATTAAATTTATTTAATATTACTAAAAAAATTATGATGTATGTAATTTATTTAAATTTATTTAATTTATTTAATATTACTAAAAAATTATTTTCACTATTAAATATTTCTGGGTCGGAATCTAATTATCTAACATTTATTGTTGGCTGGTAGTAATGTTTTAATATATATTTGCTTATGATTTAAGGTCGTACATGGATGGTAACATTTAATGCTGCTAAGACAAAGTCTCTTTCCTTCAATAACTACAAGAAACCTCTTCAACCACCGATTGCCATGGCTAATAACACCCTACCTGATAGCTCAACGTTTAAACTCATTTGTCTAACATTCACAGGTAATGTAAATTGGAACAAATACATAGAAGACATTGCCAAGGCTGCTGCAAAGAAAATGGGCTCCTTAAACCGTACTAGAAAACTTCCCTCATCTGATAGTAACCTATATCTTTACAAAGTCACCATCCGCGTATGCATGGAGTATTGTTATCACATCTGGACTGGTGCACCATCCACCAGTCTCTCCCTCTTAGACAAAATCCCAAAAAGGAGTTTCTAATCTAATAAGTCCACCAAGCTCCAGCCCCTGTCCCATCGCCGCAATGTTGCACCCTTTTGCTTGTTTTGCAAGTACTTCAATGGAATGTGTTCCGGTGAACTTGCTGTTCTGGTGACCCCTCGATGTAAATACACGCGACCAACCTGACAATCAGCTAAATCCCATCCATTCACTGTGGATGTCCCCAGATGCCGGAGAGCCTTCTACTTCAATAGTTTACTTCCTCGAGCTGCCCGCCTTTGGAACTCCCTCTCTGCTCCCTGTTTCCCCGACTGTTCTGACGTACAGAAATTTAAAACTAATGAGAACAAGCATCTCACTGCACAGCTCCTAATTTAGAATGACCCCCCTAACCTCTCACCCTAATGCTTAGTAGCCTCTTACGTCTACAGTGATAAATTGCCTTGCTTGAGGTGAACTACGTTAAAAAAAGAAAAAGAATGAAAAAAAAGCTCCTTACATCAAGTGACCCCATGCCTTGTTTGGAGCGATTTCCATGAAGAAAGAAAGAAAGAAAGAAACTAATTCGAATGAAAGAAATCACTTTTCAGTTTTCCTTGTGTGTTAATCTAGATTTTCGTGTGTGTTAAAAGTGCAAGGTGCACAAAGGACCGATTTTCGAGTTTCACTGGCTAGCGCGCTGCACGTCTTTGGAGGTCTAGGTTGTTATGCCGGTATACGCTTAGTTGTTTGGATTCAGTACAACCCCGAGCTGGTTATGGTAGCCAAAAAACACAATACTGTCAGATTCATTCGCTTGGGATCACCAGGGACAAATTTAGTGCATGAGGAATTATTATGTAATCATGCTCTAAAAATTCAACATTAACAAATATTTATGTGTACATATGTTTCAGAAATTCAACATCAACACATATTTATGTGTACATATGTTTCAGAAATTTTAATAAAAATTTCTTCTTCAGCACAAAATAACAAAAGAAATCACCCTATCACTTCGTTACAGGTCCATATAAACAATGGGGTTTTAAATGGTTACAAACACATAAAACAAAAATACCCATCAACATCCAGAAAAATTTTTTTTAATTATTTTATATATTTATTTCATTTTTACCACTGGTTATAATAATTGGATTTCAGTGTAAAAGGTTAATGTAATAAATTAGTATTCACTTATTATCTTAGAGATTTCGATTACTTTTATATTTGTAGAATTTCTTGTCTTATTAAGATTAAACTAAAGCTACAACATCTGACTTTCTTTAACATAATATCTAGAGAGCAGCCCATTTCTGCCTATTTTAAAGACTATTTTAAAGACTATTTTAAAGACTATTTTAAAGACTATTTCTGCCTATTTTAAAGACTACATTTTACACGTTCGTCTTGTTCATCTTCCAGTAAATTCTCTCCAGTTAATCGATCAAGTGGTCATTCGCTTCCATTTCAGATCTTCGTTTATGTGATCCCATGCATGTCACTTTTGAACTTTTGATCTGTTGTGATTTTACTTCCGAGTCTCGTCATCTGCAAAGAGTGGGGTTTGCTTGTTTCAAGATCATCCAAAATACAAGAACATTATTTTGTAGCCCACACCATTACAAGCTAATTTTGCAAATACGCGGCCTTGTAATGTTACATTAACATTTTTTTTGACTCCCTAAAAAAGAAAAAAAAAGTGAAGAAAAAGAAAAAAATGATAAAAGGGGGAAAAGTAAAAAGAAAGTTGTTATAGTCAGGAAAATTCGTGGAATTTTCATATGCTCGGTCGAAAATGGATAATAAATTCCAGGGAGATATTAGAATGTACATTCATCATTTACATTAGTTGTTAGACGAACGCGCAGAGACATTTTATACGTTCTGTAGATATTGTAACGTAAATAACAAATATCGCCCAAATATTCGTATTTTTTTTTAACATAGTTCACCCCAAACAAGGCAGGCCGCCACTGTAGACGTAAGGGGCTACTGAGAAAAAAGGGAGAAGGTTTGGGGGTTCAACCTAAATTGGGAGCTGCGCAGCGAGATGTCTGTTTACATTAGTTTTAAATTTCTGCATGTCAGTACCGTCGGGGAAACAAGGGGCAGGGAGGGGGCTCCAGAGGCCAACAGCACGATGAAAAGAAGCTATTGGAGTAGAAAGCTCTCCGGCATCTGGGGACCTCCACAGTGAATGGATGGGATTTAGCTGATTGTCGAGTTGGTCTAGTGAATTTACGTCGAGGGGGCACTAGAGTAGCCAGTTCATCGGAGCATAATTCATTGAAGTATTTGTAAAACAAGCACAAGGATGCTACATTGCGGCGATGGGACAGGGGCTTGAACTTGGTTGACAGTGACGGACTTATTAGGTTGGCGACTACTTTTGGACCTTGTCAAGGAGGGAGAGATGATGCACCAGCCCAGATGTGGCAACAATACTCCATGCATGGGCGGATGGTGGCTTTGTAGAGGTACAGGATAATGTTAGGTGTGAGGAGTTTACTAGCACGGTAGAGGGAGCCAACCTTCTTTGCGGCAGCTTTGGCAATGTCTTCAATGTATTTGTTCCAATTCATGTTAGCTGTGAAGGTTAGGCCGAGGATGGGAAATTTATGGAGTCCGTGTGCACTTTTAATGCGGAACATTATTTTGACTCCCGAGATCACCAAATGTGTCTCCTAGAATTTTTTTTTCTTGGATACATGTGATAATTATTCACCAAAAGCTCAAAGTTTGGAAGACTTGCAAACCAGAATAATGGATAAGTTAGAAAGAATCGCTAAAGATTAGCTGACAAATATTTTGCCTACAACGGCACAATTGCATTTCCCTTCCCGTAAACATGTCGAAAATAAAACAAAATTTCTTTTAATGTAAATCCGTGTTCCTATCATGTACATTTCCTAAGATACAAATATTTCAAATAAACGTGCACACGGATTTTATAAACTCACTACACACGCACACATATATATGGGGAGTTTGAATTACCTACTGGGGAGTTTGAATTACCTACTGGGGAGTTTGAATTACCTACTGTGGAGTTTAAATTACTTACTGGGAAGTTTGAATTACATACTGTGGAGTTTAAATTACTTACTGGGAAGTTTTAATTCCCTACTAGACACAATCCTCGAGTGCTTCCGTCTCTCAGTACAAGGGTTTGTCAGGACAACCTGACCTGAGGATACTCCCCCCTCCAAGTAAACCCTTACCAAATATTCAAATTTACATAGTATCCAAAGCTCAAATAAGATCCCCTTGACACGGCTATATACTCGTTCATGAGAGAGAATAGTGCACCTTCTCCTAATGATGTTATCTCAAGTAACAGAACTTAGCTGGATACTCCACCAGACTAGATGATTTCTTGTCCTGGAATCCGGTAAGACCAAAAGACCACAAGAAATATATACTATAACATATGTTAACTGGTCAATTGGAGAGTGGAAAATTAATGTTCTTAACTTCTTTACTAACTCAACGTTTGAGAAATAAAGGAGAACTTTAATGGATATTCGAATATCTATGTATCTCATATAGAGATTAAGTGTTAGCCCCAGGGAAGGGGCCCCTTGATTTCTGAGAACTTCAACCGAAGTAAAATGAAACGCAAAGAGATACAATGTATTTATTTAAAAACTATACGTTACATATGGTTTCATTGTAAACAGTAAAGGTCTATCCATGTCAATGAAACCATGGTACGTCTCTGTTTCAGAAAATTGTGGGGAAAGGGTAGTAAATTTGTTTTGGACTGCGTATGTTTTGACACTATGGCCCGTCCAGTGTTTATGGGCGAAAGATAAGAATTTGATGTCAATGGGTTGAGAAAAAGACACGATAGTGACGATCTTGTAAAAAGTTCATTTTTTGAATTTTTATTTTTTTATTTTCATTGCTGGCCAATTTTATTCTGTCTGTCTTTTTAGAACCATTTAATGTTCAGTTGATATTGCAGCGCCGAGGAAATGTGTTGACATTGAAACGCTGGTTAACTTACGTAGGCGGCTCTAATCTTTATATACGTTTATTTTTATGAAGCACTTTTGATAAAATATTGATTTCGAGTTAATCTTATGAACTTTATATATATATATGTATATATATATATATATATATATATATATATATATATATATATAGAGAGAGAGAGAGAGATAGAGAGAGAGAGAGAGAGAGAGAGAGAGAGAGATTTAAAAAGTTCATACTTTTCTGAAGCATCCAAATGAAATTTAATAATGATGATTGGGGTAAAATAAATACCTTCGAAGCATATTAAAGATGCGATATTAATTTTATTTTAAAAGAAAAGAAAAATCGAAATCGATTTTTTCCTTTTTTTATATAAACTTTCATTTTTAGTTTATAATGATACAAATAATTTCGCCAAATAGAATTGGTCTCTTCAGTGTGTTTATAGATCCGATCTTATTGGATTGCCGGCTTCTGCTGGTGTAAACGTGCGTATGAGATGTTTTTTTTCCACTTTCTTTATGAAATCACGCATGCACGCGAGTTAGTTATAGATTTAAAAAGTTCATACTTTTCTGAAGCATCCAAATGAAATTTAATAATGAGGATTGAGGTAAAATAAATACCTTCAGGGAAGACAGACATAAACAGAGGCTGAAGAGAGTTCCGATAAAGAGAGCTTTATAGGTCTCTCTTGTTAAGATTTGAAACCGACGGTACGATGTTGTTCTGATCTTATGCAATACAAAATTAATAAATATTAGAAGGTAACGGTGGTTAAGTGGATAACGACACGGACTGACGACCAGTCGATTCCATAATACAACTTTCACTTAGGGAGGTTGGCAACCATTACGTGGTTCCTCCTGCAAGACTGCTGACAACAGAATTGAACTGGTCAACAAAGTTGCACCATTCTGATTCATACGAATTTACTATATATGTTATATATATATATATATATATATATATATATATATATATATATATATATATATATATATATATATATATATATATATATATATATCAGCATCAGGGTTTTTAATCACTCCTGGTGGAGGAACCCCTCCATGGTTTTCCGTCCACCTTATTGGCGACAGTCATTCAGGGTTTTTTGCCATAGTCGCCACTGCAGGTTCGCGACGCTATTTGCCCATAGGTAGGTGTCAACATACAGCACCTGGTATTCACAAATGGTAAACCATTGTGGTACTAGCCAGGCTCTACGTCGCTTAACTTCGGTGATCTAACGGGAACCGGTGTGTCAACGTGATTATGCCGTTTGGCTCACGACAAATGAAACGGACCGTAAAAAATATATCTCACAGATGTGTTATGTTTTTTGGAAATGTGAAAAAATAAAAATAAAAATAATAAAATAAAAAACATGGTTATTGGAATATAATATGAACCTGACACACACACACACACACACACACACACACACACACATATATATATATATATATATATATATATATATATATATATATATATATATATATATATATAACAGTTGTTTTAGTATACTTTTATATGTGATGTTATTTCCTTCATCTGTTTAGTATGAACTGTCTTCCCCCGACCCCCTCTCTTTCTCATATGTGCGTTTGTCTGTATCTCTGCTTATCTTGTTTCCTATCGTTGTGTGTCTGTCTATCTGTCTATCTGTCTATCTGTCTATCTCTTTCTCTCTGTCATTGTTCCTCTCGCTCTGCTTGTATATATCCCCCGCATTCTCTCTCCCTGTCTCTTTTTCTCTTTCTATTTCTTTCTCTCTCTCTCTCTCTCTCTCTCTTTTCTGTTATTGTCTCTCCATATATGCGTCTATCTGTCTGTCTATCTGCCTCTATTCCCCCTCTACACACACACACACCCACACGCGCGCACACACTTCCTTCCATTGTATTTGACTGCCTGTCTTTTTTCTATCCCTCTCCATCTTTCCCTGCTCTTTTCTGTCAATAGTCTGTATGTCCCTCTCTCCATTTCCCTCTCTTCGATAAGAAACGCTAGTTGACGTATGAAGCAGATTAAAAAGAAGAAAAAAAACTTATAAAAACTTTGAAACTTGCGCTTCACTCTTCTATAGAACTGACCTAACGAACTAAAAACACAGATGCAAACTTGAGGCAATGTTATCCCCTCATTCATTCACCCTATATATATACAGGGTGGGCAAAAATAAGGGTCCTATTTTTAAAAATTCATAACTTTTTTATTTATTGATTTAAAAAATTTTTTTTTTAGAATAAGTAAAGGACCCCTTCCGAAGCAAGCATGAGCCGTATTAGCCCTAAGGAACGTACCCTCATTTAGAAAACATTATTTTTGCTTAAAAAACTCAAAACAGTGTAAAAAACAATACTTTAGTTTTTGTAAGTTTTAAGAAGTGTTTTTCGGCTAAAATTTGTTTTGTTTATTTCAAATAATCTCGGAAGGGCCAGTCTACACACACATAAAGTTTGGTGAGTTTAACTTTTATTTTGTTGAAGTTATTCAAATTCAAGTTATTCAAATTTAAAGATAGGACCCTTATTTTGGCCTACCCTGTATATATATATATATATATATATATATATATATATATATATATATATATATATATATATATATATATGTATGTATATGTATATATATATATATATATATATATATATATATATATATATATATATATATATATATATATATATCGTAATACGAATAAATGTCCGGCATGTGTGGTTGCTATCGTTCGCACGTGCGTCCCTGTCAGATAAAGAAAAGGATTTGAACTGACCAGATGGCCGTTTGGAGAAAGAAAGGCTTGACATATTGTGAAGATAATGTGCCAGAGCCGGCGCTACCAACCATCGAGAAGGGGTGAAGGCCGGAAAGGGTCGTTTTACACATCGTTCTATGGGATTCCTTCTTCTAGTTGGGTTGCCCTTTAACAGTTAAAAGGGGCATTCGAATGAATCAGTTTGGTACGACTGTTTTGACCGGCTTAATTCCGTTGCTGGCATTGGCTTCTCCGATTCTATCAATAATCAAGTAACTACAGGAAGGTTGCCAACATCCATAAGTTTTTGTTTTTTTTATAAACGAGTCACCTCTTATCAAGGTCCAGAGGTGACTCGAGGATAAGGGTTATTGGGTTGGAATTGATTATTTAAGAGGACGGCTCAACAAGAATTTGTTTACATTGGATTTGAAAACAGCAATGTTATAGCCAGCCGAGAAGCAGCCCCGCGACACCGTGTACCACAGACGGGCAGTTCTAGGAAAGAAACTTTGCCCGTGGAAGTTCGGCTTAGTTCTATGTACAGAGAGTGAGAAAGAGAATTTCTTGAGAGTGTTTGTAGACGGACGAGTTTTTGTTGTAAATATTTTAACGGGGGGGAGGGGCTAGATTGAAGCTAAGTTGAACACCTGCTATGAAAGTAGCGATAGAGTGGAGAAAGACTAGCAACGTGTCTTCTGTGAGAAAGAGGCTGAAGGGTAGAGAAGATGACATACGCGTACACAAAATAATGTCGTTGTTCATAGACAACAACCCCACCCTCAGCCAGCAGACAGATTTGACTGAAAAACTCCGTTTCGTTTTTTTATTTCTTTTCCTTCATGGTACATTTGTACCGGAAATGAAACAGACCACAAATACCCCCACATATAACCTTGACAGGCGACCCCTGTGGCCTGTTTGGGAAATAGTAATTTTAGTTCGCCGTTTTAAGAACTCTGTTCACACTTCATTGAAGGCTTGAAGAAGGGAATTGTTTGCGAAAATTCCCTATGGAATATACCAAGACAAACGTAAAACAAACACTGAAATTGGGATTTTCTTTGCTTCTAAAATCGTCTAATAAACTCTGCACGAAATTGTAAGTTGCACGTTTATTTGTTTATTCATTCTCAGTTTTTATTTATTATTTTTCTCCCACTTGTGCGCTTATGATTTTTCGTTGGCTGATTACACACATACACACACACACACACACACACACACACACACACACACACACATATATATATATATTATATATATATATATATATGTGTGTGTGTGTGTGTTTGTGCGCGCGCGTGTGTGTGTATTTGGGCAGCATTTTCTCATGTATGCAAACATTGTTAAAAATAACAAAATTCGTCTGTTTAATTATACCTTTTTTATTTTTTCAATTTTCTGACGGTCATTTTTGTATTAAAATAAAAAAAACAATGAATCAATTACCCATAGGTTTCACGAACGTTTTCGATTCTTTGTCGAATCATCCTTTAGAGAAGTAAAAAGCGAACAACTGTATTTTCTTTTAAATAATTTATGTCGGTAATAGTAATGATTGCTTAAAATCTGTGAAAATGTTCGAATTCGAAACAACCGTTTCGGCTTTTTCCCCGTTGTCAATTCGACTAATTTAATTTTTTTTAAAAATTTAAGTAATTTTATTTTAAAACCAAAAAAAGAGAGCGGCTTGTAATCGGTCAACCGGCTGTCGGTTTCTGTATGAAAATTGAAAACTCGCGACCAACGGCCTGCGAGTCCGGCTTTGTCCAACTGGCGCTAATCGGGTAGGAGACGTGGAAAGTCTCGCTGTCGTATCTTTTGTACGATGGTGGCGTCTCCCTCTGAAAGTTTGCACATGTTTTCTCTTTTTCGAATGCTTCGAAAATGGGGAAGGGGGCACGAATTGTACAGAGGGGACCATTTTCTACGCCTTCCTCCTTTTTGTTAGTTCGCCTCTTCACTCAAGAATGTCAGCCGCGATAGAACTTGACACAGACCGTGTTCCCCTGTAAAATGCTTTTAAAAACCCTCGGCGTCTCTCAGTAATTCCTCGCCCGAAAAAGGAATCAGTTCTTCAGAAGTGCCGAAAAAAAAGTTATTATTTGAAGGGCACCCGAAGAAAACGTCTGCAACCCCTTTTTTATTTATTTTTTACTTTTTCATTTTTTTTCAACATTTTTATTTACATATTTTCTTTATTTTTATCATTTTTTTCCTTCTATTTTACCCCCCCCCTCTTATTTCTTACTGTTTTCCTTTCGTTTAAATAATCAAACAAATGATTACACACAAAACTAGTTGTGTCTATCGGATGTTGCCCGGTAGTACACTACATGCAAGGTTTTTTTCTTTGTTCTTTTCTACAAAATACTTGCTCGGGTCGGAATTATTTTCAAATGGCCGCCATCTTAAAAACTAGGGACGTAACCTTGTCTATTCTTCTCTTTAATTAGAACAAAGTTTATAATATTTTGGGAGGAATGGTACACAGTAGTTTCGGGGGGGGGGGGTTATTAATCGAATTACATTGGATTCTTCTTAGCAGCATGATGTAACGATCCATAAGAAAGACTGAAGAACCACAATGAAATATTTATTTTGTAGGAAGAAAGCTATCGATGACAAAGAAATGAAAACAAAACTGATTTTACTTTATATATTAGAAGAAAGAAATAAAAGTAAAAAAAAAGAAAAATACAAAGAGGAATTTTTTTTTTTGGGGGGGGGGGTATCGAGTGGCTATTCATATTGAAACCGGCTAACTTATTTCAAAGACTCCAAGAAATGCCGTTTCAATCACGCGGCATCCTTCTAATTATTTGAAAATTCTCGACTTCACACCTACATGTGAGCTAATTTTCTTTAAAGATTGCCTGATGCAATTGTGCAATTGATTTAAGTGCGTCCCATTTCCACTTGTCACAGAAAGATGAATAAATGAAAAATTAAAAAAATAAAAGAGGAAAGAGCAAACCGAACGAAGGGAGAAAGAAAGAGAGTAGCTTATATGAGCTAGTATATTTTTTTGTCGTTCGTTCGTCTCGCATACCTATTTACTAATATGCCCCAAACTAAAACGAATTTTTAAAGATTCTATTTTGAAAAAAATTGTAAACATGACTCCACCCGAGAAAATGTCTCCACCCAAGTAAATGAAGCTTGTTCACAATACTTATTCTGCATCACGTGGGAGAGATAATAGTTAGCAAAAAGTGCTGCTCTCTGTCTGAGGTTGAACACACTTGATAGGGTTATAAAAGAAAAAAAAGGCACAAGAACAAAAAAAAAAACGAAAGAAGCAAAAGAAGAAATATTACAAGTCGACAAAATAAACAAAATGGTGACACCCCCCCCCCCCCCCAAAAAAAAAAAATGAAGAGAAAATAAAATGCTGTCACATTTTGAGTAATGCCAAATACATGACAACAACAAAAAAAGAGGAAAAAATTCGTTTATGGAATATTTTCGTTTTTGTGTTGGATTTTAGGGATATAAAACTGGGGATTTATTGCGTGCGTTCAAGCGTTTTGTTGGAAAGCAAAATGTGCTTATCCAGACCCCCAAATCGGCGCACACACCATTGCCCGACCCATTAGATTTCAGATGGCATCCCATACCGAAAGAATGGTGAGGAACACGTGCGTGCACGCCCCCCCCCCTCTTTCAGACGTATACACGCCCGTACGCACATCTGTGATCAACACGTAAGTACGGCTCTCGGTATTTTGCCCTCCACCCAATCTAAGTCACCAAACATCAGAATTATTCAATAAATTAAATATTTCGTAACGAATACCAGTTTTCAGTTTAACATCAGTTTAACATTCGAAAAGAGTGTACACCTGAGGCGGAATTTTAGTTTGTGTCATATTTACACACATGCGCAGTAGTGTTACCGTTAAATGTGACTCTGTATAACAAATTTCGCCACAATTTTAAACAAGGTGACAGAAATCAAACTATAGAGGTCTCCAGAACAAAAAAGAAAATCACAAAATACGTTTTCAAAATAGCTTTTTAGTTGTTTGCCGGGATTTCATTTTTAATTTACATCGAGTTTTTTTTTTTCGGACTATTGTCCTCATCGGGTATATATGTCAAGATATTGACATGAGAAGAAAATAATGTTTTGGCTTGTAATAAACAAAGTCTCTGTGACTGAAAACATTTTTTAAACGTACTTATCTTTTAGAGAAAATGGGTGCCGGTCGCTGAGAAATCAATATTACTACAGTCAGAAAAAAAGTGAAATGTTCGTGATTTTAGGTGGTCGTCGGCAAAAGTTCGAAGTCGGAAGAACAATATCTTCTTTTATATATATACTAGCAAAAAACTGTGCAGCTATTATTAATCTAGCTGTAGGATTATCTACAGAAAAACGAAGAAACAATATTCTTTTCATATTTTGGTAATTTTAAGAAAAACAACAAAAAGATTATTGTCATGGTGTTATTTGATATATTCCAATGTTGCGACTTTATTTTGTATAAGCATAAAAATGAATTCCCCATAATGAAAGGAATAAACGAAAATTCGGGGCGATTGTCTAGAATAACCAACAGAAAAACAAGTGAAAAAACAAACAAATAATCAACAAATAATTGTTACCAAAGACAATAAAGTTATTTTTCTACCTACCTGCTTATTTGTTTTTGTTTGAAAGTATTTAAAAGCGTTTTTTATTGCATTTTAAATCCGATCGCTTTACAGTTCTATTTTCAAGATGGCGTAAGCGGACATCCCCGAAGTTTGTTAATGAGTTTTTCGTATTTTGTGGTGAAAAATCAAAACAAATAGTCAACAAATAACTGTTCCAAACGCCTTAAAATGTACTTTCTACCTAATTGAAATGTGAAAAATATCAAAACAAATCATCAGACTTCGTAGACGGTCGGCGATCAACTGTCAGCCATCTTTGTTTTCAGTCTAACGTAATATATTTGACCGAACTTTTTAATTCAAATAAAAAAAAAACGCTTTAAAATACTTTAAAACACACAAAAAATAGGCAGGTAGGTAGAAAAGTAAGTTTTAATGCCTTTGGTAACAGTTATTCGTTGACTATTAGCTTTTTGTGCCCCTTTTCTTTTTGGTTGATTATTCTTGACAATTGCCAAAAAACGGTCAATTGGTCAAATAAAAGAATTATATATTCCTGAGTAATTTAAAATGGTTACTTTGTGTTTTTCGCTTTTATTATTAAAATAAAAACATAACAATTTTTTAAAAAATATATGAATCTATTTTTTTGTAATTTAAAAACATGAGTGGAGCGGGACGTATAGTTAAAAGAATGTTTTTACTCAGAAAATTCCATAATTTTAATAACAAACTTAAGTAGATTTTTTTTATAAACACCATCAGCTAAATTATTTCCCCTTAAAAATGGGATTCTACTTTTTACGGTCATTCTAACTTATTAGGGCAGATAACTAATATATTTCTAACACTAATTTTAAGTTCGACTGGCAAGGTCGTAAAACCACACGTAATCGTCTAAAAAATTGGATCCCCTCCCACAATTTAAAAAAAAAATTTATCTCTACTAGCAAAAAAAAAAAAATCATTAAATTCCATAAAACCCTAGAAAGGCGCGGAAGTAGATGATCATTTTACGTTAAATTCATATGCGAAACTGATCTCCCACTCTAAATTCTAAAATAAGTTTGTTGTTTTCTCTTTCTGTCAGGTTTTTTAGGGTTCCACACCTAATCTCAACTCTTTTTGGGGGGGGGTAGCCGAGAGTGTTAATCCTCAATGATACAAAACCTTTACTATTTTTATTCATACTTTAAAAATA
>OY744528.1:136172990-136175490 GCA_963556195.1 Sepiola atlantica | reverse complement strand
TACCAATCTTCAAGATGTTGTCCATCTGAGAAACTCATTGACCCTAATCCTCGAGTGGCCTTTGGGCCTTGATAAGCAGTGACCCTTTAGTACATGAAATAAACGTTGCCTGATAAACTGAGGAACTGAAGAAACTCCTGCACCCACCCCTGTGTCCCATTGTGTAATGATACATTTTTAAACTTATGAATAAAAGCTCTAGCGTTAATGGACCAAAGCATATTGCAAGATTTTTCAGCGTCCTAAATTCGTATTTCCTTAGATGAAACTGTAATTTAGGACGCTATTTCATGTCATTAGTATTAGTAGTATATTTAGTAGTATTTTGACATATCCCATAGGACCCCCCCCCCCATTTTACATTGGTGTTCTCTCACGTATTTCAGTCTTGAATAACGAAAGTATTTTTTAACTGATAGAAATGTAGAAAATGTAAAATCATTTAATCGCTGGCGGCCATTTCTTATTTAATTCGTTCGTTTCTCGTTGTTATATGGATAGGTTTATCATTTTGTGGAAAGAAAGAAGAAAAAAAACAAGAACTAGAAAATTGATAAAACATTTCAGAAAAGATGCAAGCGCGTCTGTAATGTCAATAAATAATAACAAAAGAAAAAGAGAAAGAAATGGAAATAGCAACAATAAAAGAATTTTGGAAGGTTCTTAATTCCTTTAAATCGACCAAAACAAAACAAAACGAAACGAAACGAAACAAAACGAAACGAAACGAAAATACCTTTCGCAACAGCCGGAGCAGAAGGGGGGGTGAAAGAATTTCAACGTAAATTCTCTTTTGTAGAAACAAATTTCAACCGAAATAAGAAAAATGAAGAAAAGGAAGAAAAATATTATAAAATGTTACAAAACGCAGCCGTGCACAAACGGGATAGGGGTACGGGGGGGGGGGGGGGGGGGGAGTCAAAAGGAAGAAAAAAAGGAAAATTAAAGAAAGAAAGGATTTGGTTAAAAAGTGTGTGTAAAAGATAGAAAGGTAAAAAGAAAGAAAATATGAAAAAAGAGAGATGTGCTAAGAAAGAAAGGGGGGCAAGGGAGATAGAGAAAGAGACGATGAGGGAGGGGTAGAGAGAGAGGGAGAGAGAGAGAGAGAGAGAGAGAGTACAAATAGGCAACATCAATTATGGGGTTAAAAAGAAGAGCGACATTTATTAATTTTTTTCTTAACTTAGTTCACACCAAACAAGGCAGGCCGCCACTGTAGACGTAAGGGGCTACTGAGAATTAGGGTGAACGTTTTGGGAGTCATCCTAAGTTGGGAGCTGTGCAGCGAGATGTTTGTTCACATTAGTTTTAAATTTCTGCATGTCGGTACTTCTCACATCTGACATTATCCTATATCATCTACAAAGCCACCATCCGCCTACGCCTGGGGTATTGTTGTCACATCTAGGCTGGTACACCATCCACTAGTCTCTCCCTCTTAGACAAGGTGCCAAAAAGAGTCTCTAATCCAATAGGTCCCTCACTATCCACCAAACTCCAGCCCCTGTCCTATCACTGCAATGTTGCATCCTTGTACTTGTTTTACAAGTACTTCGATTGAATGTGCTCCGATGAACTTGCTGCTCTGGTGCCCCCTCGACGTAAATGCACCCGACTAACCCGACAATCAGCTAAATCCCATCCGTTCACTGTGGAGGTCCCCAGATTCCGGAGAGCCTTCTACTCCAATAGCTTATTTCCTCGTGCGGCCGGCCTTTGGAACTCCCTCCCTGCTCCCCGTTTCCCCGAATGTACCGACATGAAAACTAATGTGAACAAGCATCTTGCCGCACAGCTCCTAATTTAGGATGATCCTCCAAAACTTTCAGCCAGATTCTCAGTAGCCCCTTACGTCTACAGTAATAAAAAAACAACTTATCATGTCTAATGACAGAGTCTGATGGACGAGTTCATTTAGTGGGAGAAGGAGGAGGAGGGGAGGGTAAGAATGTAATTTACAATAGGATTTTTTTGTTCTTTCGCGCATTTTGAGTGCGTGTATGTGGGGGCCAAACAAACAATCTAAATGAATAAATGCGAGAGTCTTTTTCATCTATCACTCCTATATGAACATCAAAACAAGTTGCAGTTATTTAAATCAATAATACAACATTTTATTTACCTCCCCAGGAGGCCAAGGCGATACCAGTTTATGGGGTGTAGTATCCATCGGAACAAAGGCCGATCAATGATTTATTTACTCCTCTCCAGGAGTAAGGCACAAGGCCAGTTTTATCCTACTCCCACAAGTAAGATGTGACCCAAGGTCGGGTCGGAAAGTGGTGGTTGAAAAGCCAGCGCCCGAGAGGTGAGCACTCTGACCACCAAAAATTGCCCGGGCAGCCCCGTCGGCATTCCCCTGTAGGGGCGTCTCAAGCAGTAAGCAATAAACTTACTCCTCTCCAAAGAGGGGAGGCAAAGCCTGGGAGGGTGGACCTCCTAGAACTGCACAGGACAATCCCATAGACCGGCGTAAATCAAGCTCCGAAGGACAAGACAA
>OY744528.1:136162990-136167990 GCA_963556195.1 Sepiola atlantica | reverse complement strand
TTAAATTATTTTTACCTACAAACGCTAGCATTTCAAACTTTCGATCTCATCAGACGGTCGCACAGTTCGAACCCCTGCCACAGAATCAACCTAGACCCCGTAATCAAGCGCTGTTACCATTAGGCCACACTTTAGGTGCCCCTTCTTTTAGGGCGTTGGCTTGATTCTCTACATTGTGTCCTTGTGCCACATCTTCCTGTGGTGGGAAGGAAGTAAATACCCAGTCTCGCAGCAGTCTTTCTGTAACATACGATTCTGTACTTCTGTAAATACACACTTTTGTAAATATACCACCGTGTTGTCTTCTTTATTATCGACCCTTCAAGGTCACAACAGTGTATGAATTGTTTGTCGATGAGTTTGTTTTTTAGACGGATTTTCAGTAAACAAAAAGTCTGTAAATTATTGATTTTATTGAGTTTATTGATATTTAGACGAGATCCTGGTAGGTGCTACCACTTCTGGTCAAAATAGCAACTAATGGTTGACTGAACATTCTTCTAAGTTCTAGAATTTGGGCTTCACCACCGGATTGATAACCACGACTGTTGAGATAGAAAGATAGAGCTTAGGAAATAGCGTACACAGAAGAAGAAAATAAGGTAGAAAGGGTAGCTATGTTTGTGAATTGGATAGACATAGTATATGTGCGTATATATTAGCGTGCTTGTTTTGTTAGTGAGAGAGTGTATGTATGAACTGTGGGCATACGTTCAGTTAGCAGTGTGTATATGCTGTCGCTATGTTCAGTAGTGTGTGTGTGTCTCGTTACGTCTGTCGAAGGGCTTACTGTCTCAAAAGTGTCCGGTGCAATTTCATTCGTAGGTTCTTTAGAATCAAAAAGTACAAACTTAATTGAGGACATGCAATTTTCACTTGCTTTTCACTCTTGATATTATATCTGAACTCCGGTTGGAAGTAGCAGCAGTAACGAATGTTATATTTTTTTATACGTATTGACTCTCGATTGGACAAAAGCTTAGATCAGCAGTTTCTTTCATCCGATAACAGTGCAAGAAATATTCTATCACGAAATTTCGTGCGTGCTATAAAAATCCAAACACAGCGTTTTTCTTTCTCTTTCCTATTTTTTTTGTTTAGTTTCTGAGACAACACATCTTGCCTAGGCCTTTTGGGACAGTAAGCCCTTCGACAGACGTTACGAGACACACACACAAAAACTACTAAACATAGCGACAGCATATGCACACTGCTAACTGAACGTATGCGCACAGTTCATACATACACTCTCTCACTAACAAAACAAGCACGCTAATATATACGCACATATACTATGTCTATCTCATTTATAAACACACTCACACGGCTCCATAACTCCTTAATCTCTGCTTACACACAAAACAAGTCTTCTTTTGCCCAGAATGTTGTGGGGCACCCTGAACTCGCAATCTTCATTAACTCTTTTTCTTCTTTCGTTGCCAATAAAAAAAATATTTTTATATGGACAGACGTTGTCATTCTTTCTTTCATGTCTTCATTCATTCATCTTGTGAATCGAATAATTCTATTGTTTTCTCTAATATCTTTCTAGTCAATTTTTTCTAGAAATAAATGAGGTACTTACGGGATGGACCACGTGAAGGTTGCCAACATCCTAAGTGAAAGTGTTTCTATGGAACGAACTGGATTCGAACTCGGCACACCCATGTCGTCAATCCATGTCGTTAACCACTTAGTCATCGTCATCTCCTGATAATGTCTTATCTTCAACACTCTCTTTTCACATCAAAAGATCGAGTTAAAAAAAATGTCGAGATTTTATGCAATGAATATTTATGCACACTTTCACGTGATAAGATATGGATTGATATGGTTTTCTTATTCACGAACACGGCCTTTCTAGGCTGTCTTCTAGACATTATTCTAGACGTCATAACAATCGCAATTCGGTTAAAATGTTGTATAGCGTTCGCAGCATGATACGATAAAAAAAGAAGTGTGCACAGGCGATAAATATTGTTTTGTATTGTTGTTTTTGTTAAATATTAGTAAATTTGGAACCATTTCGAGTTAAAATCTAATGTTAGTATTTCAATGGATTGTGCTCTGATGAACTGGCTGCTCTGGTGCCCCCTCGACGTAAATACACTAGACCAACCCGACAATCTGCCAAATCACATCCATTCACTGTGGAGGTGGTCAACCATCAATAGATTCAGGACTGGACATGGCCCATGCTTGGCCAGCCTTCACAGATGGGGCAGCAGCCCATCCCCACTGTGTGCTTGTGGAGAGGAGCAGACAATGGAGCACATCATTGAAGTCTGCCCTCTCCAACGACTTAGCCACCCTCCACACAGCAGACCAGGAGGCTACTGCGTGGCTGAAGGACTTTGCATTCGCTAAATAAAATACTGTGGAGGTCCCCAGATGCCGAAGAGCCTTCTACTCCATTAGCTTCTTTCTTCGTGCAGTCGACCTCTGGAACTCCCTCCCTGCTCCTTCTTTCCCCGACTGTACTGACATACAGAAATTTAAAACTAATGTAAACAGACATCTCACTGCACAGCTCCCAACTTAGGATGACCTCCAAAACTTACACCCTAATTCTAAATCACCCCTTACATCTACAATGGCGGGTTGCCTTGTTTGGGGTGAACTATGTTTTAAAAAAAATAGTTTTACGCATATAAGCTTAAAGGGAACTCGCTTGAAATATGTAAATAAATTAAAGTTATTTCGAGTTAAAATCTAATTAGTCGTACGCTCTAGAACTTAAGAAGACCAATCGCTCCAGAGAAAAAATGGCGTCTTCAAACCATTAATTCTGTTATTATGAAAGCGCCATTTTTTCTCTCGTGCGATTATTTACACATTTCAAGCGTGGTCTTCTTAAGTTTTATAGCGTACAACTAATTAGATTTTAACTCGAAATAACTTTAATTAATTACTGCTGAGAGAAATAGGTACAATATAATTTGAAATCAATAACACCAAGCAGTAATTTATTATAGACTGGTTACAAAACAGATATGCAAATTAGGATTCCTAACAATATCCCAAACCACACCATAGACAACATCAAATGCATCCTCATAGCCTCCAACTTTAAGACACAGCAACAGAACCGAAAACACAAAACCAAACTCATTCTGAAACTCAACAGCCACATCCCAGCACTCAATAAATATTTAGAACCTTTTAATGAATATTCATTCTATAAATACACAAACTGACCAACAATATTTTTTTCTACAGGGGGGCGGGAAAAATAACTTATCTTTCTTCATTGGCAATTTTTCTTTTCTAATGTTTTCTCTTTTTTCATATTCTCATTTTCGTATATAATATATATTATATTATATCATTCTCTATACACACTCTATGTACGTATACTTGCACGTACGTACACACAGACACACACATATGTATATATATATATGTATAATTATATATATATATATATGTATAATTATATATATATATATATATATATATATATATATATATATATATATATATATATATATATATATACACTGTGTAACCCGGATATAAGAGAGCTGTCGGGACCGGAGAATAAGTCTCTTATATCCGGGTTTCTCTTATATCCGGGTATTGTCTATTTTGTTCATGTAAGTATGGAAACACCACATATAACGCTTTTTACGCACAGAACACTAGTTTATTTAACAGTTATAGACATAAAAATATTTTTCAATCAGTTTTCACAAATAATTCAGTCAAAAATTACTTTTTCTTAAAAAAGGCAGTCATTTTTTATTGTACAGAAATCTGTTAAACCCGGATATAAGAGAGCTGTCGGGACCGGAGAATAAAGTCTCTTATATCCGGGTTTGCCTTCTAACAACAACAACAACAACAAAAGAAACATTTTTTACGAATATTTCACGGATATGGCTATAGTGAAAGTCATAGAAAGACTCACCAATGAGGTGAGAAAATTTAGCAACGTCTTTTGACTGATTTACGACATCACACTGTCACTCAAAACGAACTCTCTTATATTGGAGAGGACGGGACCGGAGAAGAAGTATCTTATTCAGGGTTTCTTTTATATCCGGGTCTCTTATACCGGGGTCTAATTTATAGACATTAACACAGGCTGTAATTTGGGACCAGAGACAATGTCTCTTATATTCGGGTTTCTCTTATATCCGGTGCTCTTATATCCGGGTTACACTGTATATATATATATATATATATATATATATATATATATATATATATATATATATATATATATATATATATATATATGTCCTCAAATAATACTGGCATAGGGCAAATTCTGCCCTCATCACAGCAAATGTATGCAGGCTAAAAAGGTGTTACCCGGCTTCCCTTTTCCCTGCCCAGAACTTTAAAAGATTTTATGGCTTCTCAAAGTAAGTAAAAGAAATCCGTTTTTTTTTTGGTCTTGTTAGGATTCTTTACTTTACTAATCTGTTCATACTCCCCCTCTCTCTCACACACACAATATATATATATATATATATATATATATATATATATATATATATATATATATATATATATATATATATATATGATAATTTTATTTACACAGACATGTACAAAATCTGCGACACTGGCATGTCGATGTTATCGATCAACAGTTACTATAAACTGAGATCTCATCAGGCAGAGTTAGAATCCGATCTTAACCTCAGATCATATTTGGAGAGAATGAAGTGGAGGGATAGAGAAAGAGAAGAAGAAGGAAAGAAATTTAACATTTCAAAAATTAAAGCCGTTAAAAAATTAAAATTAAAATTAAAAATTAAAAATTACAAAATCTAAAAAATCTAACGGCTTTAATTTTAAAAACTATACGTTTTTTTCATACAAAAAGTGTTGGTTGCACATGTGCATACATGTTGCAGTTGCGCTCTCTTTCGAATGCCAACTTCCTCAGACCCATTGAAAAAATCAAATTAAAAATAATAAACTTCCTTATTTTTTGCAGTATTCATATCCAATTACACATTCGCGTTTCTCACTAATATTTAGTATTT
>OY744528.1:136150490-136157990 GCA_963556195.1 Sepiola atlantica | reverse complement strand
ATATATATATATATAATATATATATATATAATATCACATTAAATAATATTTGAAAAAACAAACATAAAATATTTTATATAGGAGTTGATAGTTGAAAGTTGATTGATTCATGGCTGAGACTTTACATAAATTTAATATTTATGGCTGCGCAGTTGTGTTATGTTATTCAACACAGAAACTGAATACAGAGAGAGTAAGTTGTCAAATCACAACTTGCTCCCCTCTCTCTCTTACTCACTCACTCATTCACTCTCTCTCTCTCTCTCTCTCTCTCTCTCTCATTCTTCTTTCTTTCCTTGCTTGATTTTGTCTCCGCATGTATTGTTTCATTAATTTTTCCGAATTAATAATAAAGGCGAACACACACGTACCCAATCGTCATTGTGACATCGGATATGTAGAACAGTTACTATTGCGCACAGCAAGTTTAACGACAAACGCGCGCTACGCAAACTACTGCTACTACAATTATTTTTTAGCAGTTACAAATGCGCATTCGGAAGGCCGATTCACAGGTTGGAATAAAGTAATAGCTTTCTTTTTTATGTATAAGTGAAATGTATACCAAAAGTAATGGTGTCCACGGTGTTCACATTTGATGAAGGTAAAATCTGTTTAGAAAGGTCAGAGGCAGAAAGTGTTCGATAAATTAAATCTGTTAATCTTTTATGACGGTAACCGAGAATTTAAAATAAATTATTTAGATTAGCCAACCAAAACGCGTCTGACAAAAATGTGAAGGTAGAAGGAGTTTCCCTTGTTTAGCTTGCAAATATAGAGTATTTAACGTACACGACTACAAGATTAAAATATTAAAAATACTTGTGCTATAAAAGTATGTGTCATATAAAAAAAAGTTTTCTGGTGTATATGTGTGGCAGTGGTAGTAGATTTGAGTGTGAGAGTGAAAATCCCTCTCACTGAGTATATGCATGACTGTCGTAAACAAATCTCGAGCAAAACTAAATATAATAATCAGTGAATTTGAAAGAAACTAAATTTATAGTTTCTGAAAACACGTATCTATAATTAGCCTAAATCGCTGCCCGAAACAGATTTTTGTATGGAGCTTTTACTTAGGAAACTATACTCGACAGAGGAAACTTTCACTTTACTTTATATAAAGATGTGCGTGTGTGCGTTTTGGGTGGGCCTCATCAAAATTCTGGTGCGGTTACTTGTCTTCCTCTTCGTTTATCTCCAAAATGCGACCGATTAAACGAGAGGCGAGAGGCTAAATGAGCTCAGCGGCAAAACGCCTGCTAATCTCTTGTCGAAACAAAAAGTAGTTTTTGAAAAGAAATACAAAATTCCTTCTGTTTGGTTTGCGTCATTTCGATGCTGGGCGCGGCAAACGGCGAACAGTTTTTGTATTCATCCGCATAGACTGGCCAACCAACAAAATCGACTCATTCTCATATCAATTACAGCTTTCAACTTACTGTGTGATACATGCAGACTTTATGATCCCATAAGCTAAAAAAATCTTTGGGAAGTTTTGATGCAAAACTGCATTAACTGATATCAATAATATATATATATATATATATATATATATATACATATATATATATATATATATATATATATATATATATATAAAGATAAAGATAAATGAAAGAAGAGGGATAAACATGTACAAAAATAATAAACATGCGTTTACCGAGTACACCTTGCCTTGAACAATCGAAGTTGAAATACAACTTCGATTGTTCAATGCAAGGTGTACTCGGTAAAAGCATGTTTATTATTCTTTCCTTAAGCCTAGGCTTTTCAAAGATAAAAATCTTATCATAATTACTCTATCTCATATATTGAGCTTAAACCATTTCACTATAGGTTCTATCTACTAAAAGTATACTTTTAGTTTCATACTTTATATATATATATATATATATATATATATATATATATATATAGGAAACTTCCAGCAGAGTGCTCAATTAAATCAATAAACTGGATTAAGAGCTTAATATTTATTTATTAAACCAGAAATTACCACGACGGTTGAACCGGCGGTTTCGTACACTGAGGGATTGGATCTCAGACACTCATCGGCAGCCGTCCTATATATATATATATATATATATATATATATATATATATATATATATATATATATATATATATATATATATATATATTGTATACACAGAGAGAGAGAGACAGAGAGAGAGAGAGAGAGAGTGTGTCGGGGTATGTTGAAAAGAAATTAATAAAGTGCTCGATGGCAAAAATGTGAGAGCTAAAATACATGGTTTCATTGACATGGATAGACCTTTCCGTTTACAAAGGCCGTTAGCGTCCACTCAAATCAACAGCGATTCACGAAATGAAAACAAATCGAAGAATTGAGTTCAAAGGTCACCATTAGCGTTTTCCAGTAAATATAGATCAGAGTGTAGTATATGTTCCGATGGATGGTACATCCCTTAGACCATTAGCGTCTTCGCCTTCGGGTCTGGATTCCGCCGGTCTGAGGTATGGTCGTGTGCAGTTCTAGGATGTCCACCCTCCCGGGTTTTGCCTTTTAACCCTTTGAGAAGGGGTTAGTTTATTTCTAATCGCCTGGGGCTTCCTTACCGTGGAATGCCGACGGGGCTGCCCAGGCATTTTTTGGCATTTTTGGCTTTTCAATCCCACTTTCTTACCTTGTGTCACATCTTACCGCTGTGAGAGGAAGATAAAAATAAAATAAAAAATAAAATAAAATAAAAAGTGAAGCTTCATCTGGAATCTGCTTGGGATCCCTGTGGATTGGGGCACCTTTAGATGTCACTTTTTTCACTGGATGCCCAATTCCCTCACTCGATGTCTAAATATTGCCAGATTTACAACAAATAAAGATTCCTGGTATTCAAGTATTTTCCGGCATATTTATAAATAAAACAAAAAAACTATCTTCTTCATATTTACTTTTTATTATTATTTCATTTATTTATTTCCTTTTTTTTAAAAATATTTTTCTACTTTTATTGTTTCTTTTCTTTTTCATTTTTTTCTTTCGTTGGTCCCTTTTTTCTCTTTTTTTTCATCTGTTAACGCTTTCTTTTTTAGTGTCTTTCGTTCATAATTTTTTTTCACCTTCATTCATTCTGTTTCTTTCTTTCATTCATTTTTCCTTCCGTTTTTCTTTTTTTCCTTTCATTCATTTTTTCTTTCCGCTTTTATTTTTTCTTTCATTCATTTTTTCTTTCCGCTTTTCTTTCTTTTTTTCCTTCATTTTTTTCCTTCCGTTTTTCTTTCTTTTCTGTCTTTCATTCATTTTTTTCCTTCCGTTTTTCTTTCTTTTTTCTTTCATTCCTTTTTTATTCTTTTCGTTTTTCTTTCTTTTCTTTCATGTTTACGTCACTTATTTACTCTCTTCTTTTGTTCTTTTTCTTTCTTTCATTCATTTTCCTTCTTTCCCTTTTCTTTCTTAAATGACTTCTTTACTTCGTTCATTATTTTTCTTTCCTTCGTTTTCGTTCATAATTACTTTTTTCACTGTAATTCATTCTTTTTTTCATTTAATCCATTTTCTTTCTTTTTTTATTTTCAATTATTCTTTTTTATTGGTACTCTTATAGATGACGCACCATGTTTCCATGACTTCGCATCGTCAACGTTCGAGCAGATCTCGGAAGGGCCCAAGTGTTGACGAAAGTATTAACCAATAAAAACAAAAAAAAACTTGCTTATAAACAGTTGTAAAAAACATTTTTTTCAAATATATAAACAATAACATTTGCTTAACAAATCAAACAAAATCATCGTTTTGAAACTTTCCGATGCACAAACAAAAAAAACAAACATTTTATTTAAAAACATTTGATTAACAATGGTTCCTTTGATAAAAAAAGAAACAAAAATAAACATCTAATTTCTAACTGTTGTTTAGCTATGGGTTGTACGTTCTTTATTTTTTATATATGTATTTTACTTTGTTTTTCTTCGTCGTAATTTATCAGCTGCCATTTTTCAATTTATCGTTTGGCAGTTTTCGCCTCGTCAACTTTCGGGCGCTTCCGTAACCTGGCCGAACGTTGACGACGCGAAGTCACTGAAACATGGTGCGCCATCTATAAGAGTACCTGTTTTTATTACTTTCCTTCGTACATCATTTCTTTCCATCGTTTATAATTACTTTCCCCCCTTTTTATTCGTTTTTCTTCCTTTCTTTCATTTCTTTCCTTTCTTTTTCTTTCCACACTCCCATCTCCCCAACAGAATTGCATTTTCCGATGTGTAAGTTGTGTAACGTTTACCGATGCAGACTTCGGACTCGGCAAGTTGAAGTTCACTCGGGGAAAGATTTGCCTTCATCTTACGCACTTCTAGATACGGGTTAAATAATAGGATAGACTAAACTCAAGTCTTGGTAGGACAACTTGTTTAAAATAAGAAAGATTCCCAAATAACCCCTTCTCTTTTGTTACTGGCTACTACAGACGAGCATAGTACCGTCGGACAAACACAAGGATGAATTAATGGTCCGGCGTAGTCGCTCCTCAAAGAAGAACGGAATTATTATTTAAAAAAAAAGAGAAACGAGAATTAGTTTCCGGTTCTCGTATATTTTTTACCGTTTTTTTTCCTAAACAAAAGTGTTGATCGTTCAGCAAACTGACAAAGTATGATCGACGCATGCGCGTACGCCATCATTAACAACAACCACTCATTGAACGACTATTTATCGTAACGCATCGCCGTAGCGATGGATCTTCAATATATGAGGATAACTATCGCTGTCTATTATAAATACAATGACTTAAAATATGATCGTGTCATATATGCCACAATTTTATAACTAACAAAATACTGAATCAATTACGACAATCTTGGTATCAAAATGAAGCTTAGGATAATTCCAGAGAGACTATCTATTTCAGAAGTTATGATTTTCAAGATTTATAGCGCCAGATATTCAAGTCTAACCGTCTAAAAATGTAATTCGATGAACAGTAATTTTAGTTGATATTCTGATTCTTCGTGATATCCGAATTATTTTGAAATTTTGTAATTAAGATTGGAATTGAATAAAATGTATGTAAATGACCATAATCAAACGTAATGATAATACAAAGATGTGTTCACAAAATATATGCCCTTTGCGTTTACTCTTTCTTACTTCATGTTTATTAAATTTTAGTTAATCTTCTGTGTTAGTGTTGTTCCTTCAGCGACATTTTATATTGACTTTTCTCTTTAATCTTTTTCTTTCTGTTTGGAAATTGATTTCCATTGAATCCTGAAATTCGTTGTGTATATCTCGCGGAAGCGCGTCACCTCGTGAGACCCGTATCGACCGTATATAACAGTATACACAGATAAACTTGAAGATGTCTTTTCTTACGAAGCATTTTTTTACGTATTCACATATACTGTCAAATAAACGTGTATCTACATTGCGTTCATGTCTGTTTATATATCCGGCTTAGAGCGCAAGAACTGGTGTCATAAGGAACATTGAATTCATTATGATTAAATAATGACTAAATTAAAAATCCAAATTCCATATTTATAATATATATTTATATATATTCTATATTTATAATTTGAGACGCAAAGTTTGTTTGTTTCGTTTGTAGAATAAGTCACGGTTTGGTTATAGACTTGCAAAACAAGGTACGAATGCAGGTCTCATGAACCTCAATGTTACGTTCATGGGGTTGGTATATACGACACGGAGCTGAGCAGAACAAATAACTTTGTTTAGTATTTTTAATACATGTAGTAAATTCCCTCCTTTACAGGAGAGCTACACAGATAGGGAACAGCAGTAGGGGGTGGTATATGCCGCCCCCCCCCCCGAGAGATCCCAATAAAATACCAGATTCGGTTTTATAGGCAGTTTAATAGTTGGTGGGGGGGATATGAATATCAGAACAAGAAAGAATAAACCGGCAAACGAATGAACGAATGAAAAAATAAGGTAGAAAAAAGAGAGAAAAAATAAGAAAGGGAAAGGGAAAGGGAAAGAGGGGATAATACAAATGAGATAGACAAAAAGAACGAAAGAATTAAAGAATGAAAGAACGAAAGAATTAACGAATGAAAAAACGAAAGAATTAACGAATGAAAGAACGAAAGAATTAACGAATTAAAGAACGAAAGAATTAACTAATGAAAAAACGAAATAATTAACGAATTAAAGAACGATCGAATTAACGAATTAAAGAACGAAAGAATTAACGAATTAAAGAACGAAAGAATTAACGAATGAAAGAACGAAATAATTAACGAATTAAAGAACGAAAAAATTAACGAATTAAAGAACGATCGAATTAACGAATGAAAGAACGAAAGAATTAACGAATGAAAGAACGAAAGAATTAACGAATGAAAAAACGAAATAATTAACGAATTAAAGAACGATCGAATTAACGAATGAAAGGACAAAAGAATTAATGAATTAAAGAATAAGAGGAAAAGACCCCCACAAAAAATTAAAAGAAAGAAAGAAAAAAGAAAGAAAAAAAGAAAGAAAGAATAAAGAAAGAAAGAAAGAAAGAAGAAAGAAAGAAAGAAAGAAAGAAGAAAGAAAGAAGAAAGAAAGAAGAAAGAAAGAAAGAAAGAAAGAAGAAAGAAAGAAGAAAGAAAGAAAGAAAAAAAGAAAGAAAGAAGAAAGAAAGAAGAAAGAAAGAAAGAAAAAAAGAAAGAAAGAATAAAGAAAGAAAGAAAGAAAGAAGAAAGAAAGAAAGAAAGAAAGAAGAAAGAAAGAAGAAAGAAAGAAAGAAAAAAAGAAAGAAAGAAAGAAGAAAGAAAGAAAGAAGAAAGAAAGAAAAAAGAAAGAAAGAAAGAAAGAAAGAAAGAAGAAAGAAAGAAAAAGAAAGAAAGAAAGAAGAAAGCTATCCATTTCGTGACTGAAATAACGAAGAATGCGCCTGCGTTGTCAGTAGAAAAGCTTCGATCTGAGGCAAAAGGGCCGAATGTTTGGTGCATATTTGATGGTTGATTCGGCTTTCTATTTAGTCGTAAGATGGGATGTAAAAGAATCGTTGTTGTCTTTCATGTGTTGCTAAGCAAAGCTGAGTCATTGTCAAAAGTGATCGCCGTTTAGTAAAGCGTTTCATGATAACGAGATAAAAGAGTGACATTCAGATAAAAGTTAATGGGGGGGGGGGTTATAATGATGAGACGGTAATGTTCCGAGAAAAGAGATTGAGACAAAAGGGATCATGTTAAGAAGATAAAACAACACGTAGTAAGATTATGACGATGATGATGATGATGATGATGATAAAGAGAAGAGGGGAGGACGGTAAAGGCGTTAAGTGGGAAAGAAGAATAACAAATCGAAAGAAGAAGAAAAAGAAGAAAAAGAAGAAAAAGAAGAAGAAGAAGAAGAAAAAGAAGGAAATAAGAAGATGGTGAAAGTAAAGAGGAACAAGAAGAGAAAGAGGAATAGAGAAGAAGATGAGGTAAAAATATAAGAAATAAAAAGAAAAATGAAAAAGGGGAAGAAAATGATGAAGAGAAGGAGGATATAATAATAATAATAATAATAATAATAATAAT
>OY744528.1:136142990-136145490 GCA_963556195.1 Sepiola atlantica | reverse complement strand
TATCATTTTTCTTTTTAAGCAATGATCTCTTGTCTTTGTTCACGTGTTCTGGGCATTTTGTTGAAAGAAAAGTTTTGATCTAGAAGAAAGTTGAAAAAATTTAGTTTAATTAAAACGAAATAAGAATAACAGAAATCCCACAACCTGACACCCCCCCCCCCAAAAAAAACACATACACACAAACACACACTCTAATTCCAGAGAAGGCCAGCGAGAAACCAATGGTAAACAGTTGTTGTGCTAATGCAAAATGATTTGAAACGGTTATCGAAAGAGGCGGAGAATTCTGGAAATCTGGGGATACTTTTTGTCACTCAAGCTCCAGGGAACACCGCTTGTTATTAGCAGTGAGCAATTGTTGATAATGACAAAGAAGATGATGATGATGATGATGATGATGATGATGATGATGATGATGATGATGATGATGATGATGATGAATTTCTCAAAGTAAGAACCGAGCCGAATAAGGACAACAGGCCTTGTACATACAAACCGCTCAGTATACTTTCATGTAGAGCTTTACAATAAATTGTGTAACGAAGTTTCACAATTGTCCATTTTGAACACGTGTGCAACATCTCACTCACACACGCATCACACTAAATAAATATCATTTTCTTCTCTGTTTTATCGTTCATCTCATCATTTCGATTTCCTTTGACTCTCAGAAAATTATTTTAGTGTGTCTGCCCACCCCCCGCCCGTCCCCGAAAACCACTAATCCTACCCTTCGCATATTTTTAAAGTCAGAAGATGACTATCTTTTCTCTCCTCGTATCATAGACTATCGTATACAACAAAAATTACACAACTAAAGTTATGGTCTTAGAGACGTTTTACTTTTTTGAGTTACAGTCTCATGAGGGGGTCTTCAATCACCCCATTAGTGTCCTTTTTTCCTTAATTTAGTACTAAAAATCTTTTGTAAATACGATATTATTTGATACTAAATTTACGTTCAAAGATTTACTTGACTTTATCATATAGTTAGAGCATTCATTTATATTATATATAAATGTGGATTACTTACAAAAAACGATTTGATTAAATAATAGATGAAACTGATTGTATATTTCCACTGTAAATGTCCACAGTATACTGAAAATTGAGGCATCGGTGTTACCAATATATATCAGACAGTCGGTGTAATAATTGAAAGACGTTGCTGAAATGGGGTTATCACTCTCGTCCTAAAACACGGACCATGAGCGCTAATGTATTAATTACATTTAATCGATATTTTAGAATCGGTATAATTTTGTGGCCGTTAAAATGCAAATCTCATACGAATAAGAGGTTAACATCGCGGGGGCCCCTGTAAAAACTGCAAAGGGACAAGCCCCCAAATATATTAATGCACTACAAAAACAGACAAAAATGGCGAAAACTTATTTTAGATAATAAGTTTTCGCCATTTTTGTCTGTTTTTGTACTGCATACGTATACGCATTTTTATCAGAAGTTTTCTGCATGGGCCAGTCTGTCACATTTTGCATAGCATTTACGTCAGTCTGTCACATTTTGCATAGCATTTACGTCAGTCTGTCACATTTGAAATAGCATTTACGTCAGTCTGTCACATTTGAAATAGCATTTACGTCAGTCTGTCACATTTGAAATAGCATTTACGTCAGTCTGTCACATTTGAAACAGCATTTACGTCAGTCTGTCACATTTGAAATAGCATTTACGTCAGTCTGTCACATTTGAAATAGCACCTACGCCAGTCTGTCACATTTGAAATAGCATTTACGTCAGTCTGTCACATTTGAAATAGCATTTACGTCAGTCTGTCACATTTGAAATAGCACCTACGCCAGTCTGTCACATTTGAAATAGCATTTACGTCAGTCTGTCACATTTGAAATAGCATTTAGGTCAGTCTGTCACATTTGAAATAGCACCTACGCCAGTCTGTCACATTTGAAATAGCATTTACGTCAGTCTGTCACATTTGAAATAGCACCTACGCCAGTCTGTCACATTTGAAATAGCATTTACGTCAGTCTGTCACATTTGAAATAGCACCTACGCCAGTCTGTCACATTTGAAATAGCATTTACGTCAGTCTGTCACATTTGAAATAGCATTTACGTCAGTCTGTCACGTTTTAAACAGCATTTACGTCAGTCTGTCACATTTGAAATAGCATTTACGTCAGTCTGTCACATTGGAAATAGCATTTACGTCAGTCTGTCACATTTGAAATAGCATTTACGTCAGTCTGTCACATTTGAAATAGCACCTACGCCAGTCTGTCACATTTGAAATAGCATTTACGTCAGTCTGTCACATTTGAAATAGCACCTACGCCAGTCTGTCACATTTGAAATAGCATTTACGTCAGTCTGTCACATTTGAAATAGCACCTACGCCAGTCTGTCACATTTGAAATAGCATTTACGTCAGTCTGTCACGTTTGAAACAGCATTTACGTCAGTCTGTCACATTTGAAATAGCATTTACGTCAGTCTGTCACATTTGAAATAGCATTTAC